>CAIGRF010102025.1:0-13680 GCA_903798235.1 Fraxinus ornus | reverse complement strand
AAGTGATATACCACGTCACTTTTTAAAAAAAGTCAAGGTGGGTGTGTGTGTGTGTGTATGTATGTATATATATAATGATCTAATGAGCATCGATGCTTATATTATGTTAAGCAACGAAAACATTTGAATTAAATGTATTATCCACCAATAAATTAATATGATCTATCATCGGTGTTTAACATAAGATGAGTATCCGTGCTCACTATATCACACGCGTGCGAATTTGATCTCCTAAAAGCCGTGCTTAACTTATGCTAAACATCGTGCTTAGTTGGCATTTAAATTATAATAAAACAAGTCTAGTTAGGGATCCACATATTAACTTAAATAAATTAAAATCAATAATAAATCCATTAAGTTATTTTCAATTAACCTCATCCATTAGGCAGCCATCCTTTTCTCTCTCGTTAATTCTCAACCTCAACCATTAACAACCTCATAGATGTGGAAAAAAATTCAGTTGGATGAGAATTCCTTTGTTCCTGTCCTATTCTCATTTTGAGCTGTCCTCTCTTTGGAGTGGATTAGTTTTGGGCTGGGGTGAGTGATGAGAAATCACATAATTTTTTGGGATACACTAACAGCAGCAGGCTGCTTCTCTAGGCATGTCATTGGGTATATATGTATGCTAAATTGTTAGTGTTAATATGTTTATCATATCATTAGGTTGAATTTATTATTTTCTTTGTTAATGTTAGTCCAAATGATGAAGTTTCCCATGATTTATTTTTTAGAACTTTCATATAAGTTATTGTATCTGAATATTTGTTTTAAATTATTGAAGACTACGTTGATCCGAATCTCACATTTTTAATGCTTATACTTGTCTCCTAGTTGCTGATTATTACTATTGCAAGGCAAGAAAAAGAGATAAATCAAGTAATCAATCCAAACAAAAATGTTGAAGAATGTGGACAACTTCAATGCTCTTCTGCTTCTACCTTCCCTAAGTGGAAGACCATTGCAATTTGCTGATCCACACAATCCATTTCCTCTTTGTTATCAATAAGAAAAATTGAATCTTTTTGTACATATAATTTTTTTCTTTGCGAAAGGTTATTTCTTTTTTCGGTCTTTTCTTTCCTGTTTGTGAACAATAAATAATGTGGTTAATGACACGTTACCTTCTTGTGAATTAATGGTAAATTTAATTTAGACATTAATGGACGACCTTATACTTTTATTTTGATTGTCAATAGTGGCAATCTAGATCACATGTTTGATTTTTTTAGTGGATTGTTATTTATTGTATTTGCATCACCAAGATAAAGCTTGTCAAATGCTATTGTCGGAAGTAAACCATTTGCATCAGCTAAGGGATATCCTCAATAACGCGGCCCGTACTTGTTCAATTCCAAAGTCCATTCACTGAAAAGAGTAGAGCTTGAGCCATCTTGATATGAATCTATCCGTTCGACCCATAATGCTCACTCTTTATGTGTAGATCTAATCTCAGCATTCCAGATTCTATCAAGTACTGGATCTTTTCTCAATTTGTCCCATGTCTATTCATCCTGGCAGATAGAGATATTTGTTTAGAAAGTCTCCATACCTGTTCTCCTCGAGAAAATGTAACTTCAAGAACCACAGGTACAAAATTACCAAAAGCAACCATATTATAATAAAATGAAAACTTGGATAGGCAAATGTAAAACGCACTCTTCAAGAAAAAATTAATTGAGCAGAAAACAATTGTATTAACTATCAAACACTTCTCACAAGCACTGAATATGAGTTAAAAGAAAAGAAATTGCAAAAATCAGAGATAAAAACAAAAATTCAAATCAAGAAAAAGCATAAAAACGATAAGAATTAAAGATCTAATCTTTATGGGAAAAAGACTAATAAAGAAAGGCACAATCAAGGGTTTAATAGATTATCACCAACGAAGTAAAAATATAAGTATAAAAAGAAAAAATTGGGAGATCTGTGGCTGGCCACATGTGGGAAAACAAATTAAGGACATTTTTGGGATTGAAAGTTGATTGCGTTCAATTTCAAATCCATTGAATTTCTTCTTGATATACATACAATATATACATTATATTTTAAAATTTAATAATTACTCTTGTAAATTACATACAATTTTTATTTTTTTTTAGTAAGAATTACAATCTGTGTAACAAAACATGCATGACTGTTTAGAAGCAAATAAATTGAGTTGTACATTAGAGCAAAATATGTGTAACAAAACTTACCGTACAAATGGAGTCATTATGAATGGGTTACATTTTATACTTTGTTTGGATATCAAATGTTTTTTCCAACGTCTAGTTGTACTAATTGAATTCAAAGTTTTTCTTTCCAAAAATTCCTTCGTACTTTAAGAAGGATCGATGTATGTCTAATAAAAGAGGTACAATAACGAACTAACTATAATAAATGGATATAATTATAAACTCAGACTCACATGATTTTAAAACAGATTAAATTCTGTCAAACCTAAAGTAATCAGCAAATTAATAGTAACACTTCATTATGCCCTTGATTATAAAGATTAAATCCATATCAGGGAGTACCTCGAGAACACTATATACTTTGCAACTAACTGAACATAGTTCTCTAAAAAGAACACCTAAATTCGACAGCCTAATTAAATAAAAACTCATGATGAAAACAACATAGGTTGCTCATATAGAGATATTCAATGCTGCATTCAGTCGGCTGAACACCACCCTCAGTGGGACGCAAGCTACAACTGGGTTGGCGAGCATGTTGATCACAGGGATCTCCTCTGGCTCCGGCAAACCCGTAACTGAAGCAAATTTCCTGGTCTTTCTCGACAAACCCCTGTGCTTTTTAGATTTTCGTGATTTCACTGGCGGGACCAGCTGCTGTGGCATGACATGCTTAGTGGGTGGCCTTCCACGTGGCCTCTTTTCAATAACCACACTAGCTTCTAAAACATCAACGTTAAGTGGGTGGCCAACGATTGATTTACGAGTTAACTTGCTCATTAGAGAAATATTTGGAACATGTTGTGGTTGGTAGTTCGTGTTCGGCTCGAGAGTTACATCATACAATCCAGAGTCATCTATACAGTCTCCAAGATAAAAATTTGACAGGTCATACTTTGGATTGACAGTAGAACGTGACTGGCGATGGGGCATTAACCTCTGGGGAATTGCGAGTTCATCAGCTTGTCGTCGTGTCTCATGAGGTTTCATCAGATGAACGGATGACTTTTCAACCTTAACATCCGTAATTGGTCCCGACTTTCCAAAAAAGCTGTCCAGAATGGTATCTGGCTTGTACACATAGCCATCCGGTTTTCTTGACCTTGACTTCCTTCTTCTCTTTAGCTTCCACTCAAAAGTGCCTAATCAAAACAGCGCATCAGTGTCAAGATTTATAAAAGTATATTACACAAATTGCAGGCAAAAACCATGGATATAAACCAAGTCTATAGATGTAAAAGTACGAAAAAATAATTTTTAAATGTGCCCAAAATATGTCTAAGCTTAAATGGCATTTTTAAATAACATTTTTTTAGCTTGTTTAGATCACATTATGGGAAGGCTTTTTAGATCAAGAACTTACTTTACAATAGCATTTACATACTTTCTGAGAAAGTACTTTTAACCTTTTTTTGGCTTGGCCAAACATGTCTCTGAAGATAAAATTAGATGTATAAGCAAACCAGTGCACTTGGAAATATGGGCATGCAAAAGGTACAAGGTTTAACTAAAAAGAAAATAAAACAGTTGAAAATCGGGAAAGGTAAAATAACTAGATGAATAGATTAAAAATAGCCGCCTCCAAACAGAAACATAACTATCAGCGTTTTTTATTAAAGCCTAAATATAAATAAAAGTTATTTTTAAGTTTAGCCAAAATGCTGGACCATGTCACCCACGCCTTTTGAGATTCAGAAAAATTTTTTTTTTTTTTTTTTTTCAAATATTATATCATGTGTATAAAGGATAATGACGTTAATACAAATATTAGCATCATATCTTAGGTTAAACAATGTGCGGTTAAGACAAGCAATATGAAAAACAATCCCAAGTTCAATACTGCCAAACGGTTATGAATGTGTATACATTACTGCTGATTGAATAGTATAAAGGCAACCAAATCATACCTGAAGATGGACCTACATGATGCAGCTCCTCAATTGCTACATCGGATGCCGACAGTTTCTCTGCTGAATCTGAATAATCTTCTGAACTACTGGAATCCTTGTCAAAAGCTTCACAAGCACTTTCAATCTCAAGTGCATGAATAATGGCATTGTCTCTGCGAGCATATCTCCCTGCAGTCTTCTTCGATGAGTTGGACATGGACGCCTTAGCTTTCTGAATACATGAATCGTGCTCCCCGCAACGAAAAGCTTTAACTCTTTTTGATGTCTCGAGATTATACCAGTTCCTATAAGAAATTTGGCAAGAACACAAAATAAGTTATCTCACATACAGATTGAACTCAAGGATCTTTTAAGTAAGCTAAACGTTGAGCCAAAAAAAAAAAAGACTAAGTAATTACTAAACACATCATGCAAAATGAACAAAACCTATTATTGATGCACAGGAACAGACTTTTAATGGATAGTTCTCAATATTGCATATCAACTTGTCCTTTGAATGGTCGAGTGAAAGACTCTACAGGTTTTAAATAAATAAGAATTTACCTAAAAGTAAGTACTTACATTAAACCATAGCCAAACATGCTCTAAAAACAGATTCACGTTCTCAGGATAACAAAGTTTGTTACCTCACTCGTGACATACTCATGACAAATTAAATTATCTTGAAGCTAGAGTCAAATATTTAAAACTACTGTCCACATGATATTTTTTCTCACATTTAATGTAAAAGAATTTAACAGAGATCATACTTAAATGTGAATCTGCCTTCTGCACCATAAACATTCCAATGATACGAGGGAAACATTGATTGCCGAATACGACAAAACATAACAAAAATTATTGCCAACGATATGACAGAAACAATAGTCGCCAAATATGACCAAAACATTACAGAAATGCTGCCAATAATTCGAAGGAAACAGCTGAAAACCTAACTTGCAAGCATTTAAGTCCATTTCACATTCTTATTCCTTTATGATGACAAGTAAAATCCGAAAACAATAACTTGCAAGCATTCATTTCATCACCACTCTTGATAGAGAAATAAAAAGGTTAATTAATTATTGCCATGTATGGAGTGATGATAGATCACATGAAGAGAATACGATGGAATAAAACCCTTGTTTTATATAGAAAAAATATTTGATCTAAATCATTTATCAAAAAAAAAAAAAGGTAATGAAAATTAGTTTTTAGCAATGAATTACAAACTGAAAGAGCCATTTTGGGTGATATCAAATTAAATGAAACAATTATCTCATTGCTATACTTTTGACTGTAAAGAATTGTTCAATTATAAACCCTAAAAGAACTTTATTATAACATTTCTTTATGAAATAAAGGGACTAAAGAGGCAATTACAAACTCGCGTCTTCTCTCCCAAGGAGCTGTATAGGTGTCGCTGCTCTTGGCACAGGCAATATGGTCTCGGGCAATTCATCTGGTCTGAGAATTCGACCAGGCCACCATGACCCATTTTGCCTTCGGACCCAAACCAACCTACCCACCGATGCATCAATGGCCTTTTTGTTGTCATAAGCAGAACGGCCCATGTTTCACAATTCTGGGAAAGAAAATGAGGTTAATAAAAATTGTGTAAAATTGAAGTCATTAAATGTCTGGGCACACTCAGTGGACCCCAGAAAAATCTCAAATCCGACAATAAATGAAAGTGCCCTCCTCAAAATAAAAACACAAGGTATATCGTGCATCAGGAAAAAATGGAATCTTAATGACAGACAAATAAAAAGGAAAAACATATCAAGAACCAAACAAAAGATCCAAAGGTTTAAGAGAGAAGAAGAAGGAAAAGTGATTTTCTACAACAACAACAATTGCTTAAATGCATTTTTTTCAGGCTTCCAAATTGCACAAAAGAACATTTAAAATACTTCATTTTCTCTCAGAAAGTTCAATTCAATCCTGAAAATGTATTTTTTTTTTCATATACACGTATTAAACTTTAAAAAGAGAGGATTTCACATCGAAGAATCCTCCTGTGGCTGTAGAAATACAAGAAAATAGAAAAAAAAAAAAATTAATGTGTGCACGTTCTTACATGTATATTTCCAGGTGCTAGTGTGAAAGTATTTAGAAATGTAGTGAAAGAAAACATCATTTAGAAAACGATTATGAAACGTACCTTTGGATTCTTTTATGCCAAAACAGATAGCAGAAGAAAGAGTGTGTGTCTATAGACTATAGAGAGAAGAGGCTCTCACTCATATGGAGATAGGAATAGAGTGAATTAAATTTTATTGGGCGATACAGTCTAGGAAATTAAATGTGTCTATAGACTATACGGAGAAGAGGCTATATGTGAATTGAATTAGAGAAAAAAAAATGCAGTCAACAGTCATTAATTTTGGTATATATTATTAAATTGTATTGGGCGATACAGCCTATGAAACTTAAATTTTTTTCCTTTTTACTAATACTGTATTATCTTGTTCATGTTACCAAACATATCGATGAGCTGTGGCTGTTACAAATGAGAACTGGTACACTAGCATTTCTAGACTTGTCCCACGTTCAAGCTAAGGGTCACTTTTTGAATAAAAAATAATACGTTATTATACTGGGTAAGTCTCATTCGGCGATCGAGCTGAGAAGTCATTTATCATACAAGCTCTGATACTAATTGAGAAATGCAAGTAGGAATAATCACAGCGTATGAATAAATGTATTTTTAAGTACTTGATTATATGTGATTATTGAGAATCCTAATTATACTTTAGATTAAGTTTGTACTATACTAATGGTATATGATACTCAATTAATACGTCATTTAGTTGAGAAGTCAATTACCATAAGTGCACTAACTATACGTGACACTTGTGAGTCTCTGATGATGTAGTGTTACTTCTAGCAAAAGGCTAGTTGTGCTAGTTATGTAATCAAGAATATGGGTATCTATGAGTTGATTTCAAAAGGAGTGGATTGTAATTATGCCTTCGTCACTATGTAAAG
Organism: Fraxinus ornus; assembly: GCA_903798235.1. Lineage (NCBI taxonomy): Eukaryota > Viridiplantae > Streptophyta > Magnoliopsida > Lamiales > Oleaceae > Fraxinus > Fraxinus ornus. The sequence continues at coordinate 6,623 of CAIGRF010102025.1, read as the reverse complement.
GCTTAATTTATGAGTTTAAAACCACTTGCCAATCCTCTTTACAAGCCTATTTTATAAGTGACCTTGGCCCAATTTTATTTTAACATATCATTAAAAAATTTTGTTCAAGATTTTTATTATTTTGGGTTTATCCTATCCTCTTATTGAATAATTCCATTTATCATTCTTCAATATATGTAGTATTGTATTGAATTCTTTAATGGACTTTGCTAATTCTGAATGTAAGCCACTAGGAGAGTGAGAAAATTCCCCTCTCAGCTGGTTTAGGCGAGGGTTTAACAAATGGGCCGGTTGTCGATCCGAAAGGAAATTGATCGTCGTTGTCGATAGCTAATACGGTGCAGCTCAACACCACTTCCTCAGCTAGAATTCAGGATCCTGGGAGTGGGAAGGCTAATAGAATTCCTACCTGTTAAATGGACCAGACGCAAGCCTCTCGAAGGGATTAATGTTTTACTATAGTTAGTAGTGTTGGTTGATAGTCACAATTGGATGAGTGATTAACTAAAGTCAACGTGGTAGTGGGATCATTATCCCTTAGAAGGGTGTTAATCAATAATGGTGATAGTTAACATTATTCAAGTGGTTTGTCCATGGGATCCAACTTCTTAAATATTTCAAATAATGTTATGTATCATCATTAGTGTATGCATAGAGAGAAGAGGCTCTCATTAGGATGGAGATAGGAATAAAGAGTGAGAAGTATTATGAAATGAATGAGAAAAACAAAAAACAAAACAACATAGTTAACAGTCATTACATTTCGTACATAATATATAAATTATACTAAACGATGCAATCAAGGAAACTTCAAGTTTTTTCCTTCTTTGATCATAGTGTATTATCTTATTTTTTATGTTACAAAACATGTGAAGAGCTGGGGCGATTACAGCATGAGAACTAGTACACTAATATTTTTAGACTTATCGCACCTGCATGCCACGGTCCCGTTTTGAATAGAAAATGTTATTACGCCTCACACATCTGGATGGAAAACCTAAATCCTCCACATGGATTCATCAACCAGATGACAACAGCAGTGTGGTCGGTGTATTGAGCTCTTCAGTTTATTTTTCCGTCTCCTTTATAAGTAGTTGGCGTACTAATGTTCTTTTATTTTATTATTTTGTAACAATGATTAAGTTGAGAGGCCGATTACCCTAGATAAGTTAATGTATTTGTAATTGTTAGACTAATACTATCATCAAGTGAGAAATTAGTTATCGTACAGACACTAATTATGTACACTTATGTCTTGTACGATGATCGAGCTCTGATAATAATTGAGAAGGGTAAATTAGTAATAAATACAATGAGTAAATAAATGTATTTCTAAGTATGAGATTGCATCTAAGTAATTATGAGAATACTAACTGTACTTTGTGCTTTGTTAGTTTGGTTCTGTGATTGGTACGAAATGTACTAATGGTCATCGAGAATTTAGTTACATTACAAGCACTACTTATATTTGACACTTGGTAAGTTTCATATGGTGATCAAATTAAGAAGATGCATGATAAGTATACAAGCTATTACACTAATTCAAAAGGTTATTTTATGAATGAGCATAGCGAGTGAATGGTTTTTTATGTGTGAGATTCACCTATGACTTTCATGAGATCCAATTGGTTAATTTAGGCGGCAACTATATGATGCATCAACATGTTGATACACATGTTAATCAAGACACTGATATTAACTAGCTACACATTTGTCTTCTCCTTCTATAGAAAATAGCACGGTTGGTGATGCAACGGTAAACTTCGAGTTTTGACACCACCCATTTGGATCCTACCAGCCATATACCACTTTCATTTGATCCAATTGGTGAATTTATGTGACAGTTATTTGATGAATCAACATGCCGATACACTTGTTAATCCAGACGATATCCAATAACTTGACCTTTCATTGATCTCAATATGACTGAACTGAGTTAAGATGGAACTCAAATTTAATATTAACGAATAAAAGTTAATGAATTAACAATCAGTGGGCTATACCCTAGTACAAAATATTGGCCATAATTGTTTTGGGGGAATTTAGTTTTTATGCCTAAAAAATATGGATTGGAAAATAGTAGGAAAAAATACTATCTGCGTAAAATGTTTTATCTTTTGTCTCTCTTTCATTAAAAGCATATATTTTCCTACACTTTCATTTGAGAAAGTAGTCTATTTGTGACTTTTTGGTTAAAAATTGCACTTCTTTACTTTTTCAACCAAACTGTGGCATCTACAAGTTTTACAAAAAAAAAAAAAGAATAATGCTACTTGTATATGAGAAGTTTTACATATATATGAGGGGCCAAAAAGAGAATGGAAAAGTTTTTTTTTTTTTTTTTTGGTTAAAGAAATTTTGATCCAATCATATATCACCACATAATGTGTATATACACCAATCTGTAAATTGTGATATACATGCAACACAATCGAAATTCCAAGAATTTCCTGATTTCTCCTCTTCGGGACTTTTTTGTTAAAAGTCACACTTGTTTACTTTTTCATTAACAAGTCAACGTCTTCAAAATTTACCAAACTGAGCAAAATTTCGAAGAAAGAAACAACATTTTGTGGATTCTTAAATCATTCCTAAGTGGAGATTTTCTAGATGTACGTGAACTAAAGAAAATTGTGTGGGTGGCTATGGCTTTCAGGTGTCAGCTAATGAAGCTGGACCGATGGCGTGGGAGGCTTGAAGCCAAAGTATATATATCTGAGGCTTCAAGTAAAGTGGCAATGGCAACTGAATTAATCAACCGTTGGTGGTCGTGGTTTATGGCAGCATTTGAATGTTAGGGCTGCAGTGGATGGGAGGGGTGGGGGATTAATGATTGTGGAGAAAATTTCATCCCATAGAAATTAATTAGTGGATTTTATAAATAATTAAAATTACTTACCAATTTTTTTCTCCAAAACTTAAAAGTCAGTTGTTTTTCAATTTGAAAAAAAAAATGTGCATCGCCAAGTTAGCAAAAAAACAAAAACTATAAAATTAGTCCAAAAAATCTAACTTACATAGACGCCCATATTCAACATTACTCTTAAAAAGTCCATGTTGAGAAAAATTTCAAATTTAGGCAACTCTAAAATGTAATTCTAGTTACACTATGAGCGTATAACTATTGCTTATATTGCTTGACAATGAAAGGTTGAGCATAAACTAAGCTTGCTAAGTTAAGGCTTGATTCGTATAACTTAAACTAATTAGAGGATATTTTTATCTAGTGTGATTGAAAAACTTGATATCAAGGCAAACACTTTTTCGGATAACCCGTGATATGGATGGGATGACCTAGAGATTGTAATTTCCAGTAAAAGACTAGTTATATGAATTATTTATCGGGAATATGGGTCACTGTAGAGTAGATTTAGAAAAGAGTGAATATTTTAATGATGCTTTATGTCTCGTGTCACCAAGTCAAAACTTAATTTATGCATTTACAACCATTTTAATACCATCTTTACAGGCCAATTTTATAAGTGACTTCTTCCCAATTTTACTTTTAACTTTTTCGTCAAAAACAAATAATAGTAATTTCAAGAATCTATGGCTGGAATTTGTCTCAAGACTGATTCTTTTCAAATTTCTGTTGATGAAAGATTCAATTTTTGTGTTCTGACTATCTTCTTATTGAATAATTCCATTTATCATTCTGCTATATATGTAGTATTGTATTAAATTCTTTAATGGANTTTCGTCAAAAACAAATATTAGTATTTTCAAGAATCTATGGCGGTAATTTGTCTCAAGACTGATTCTTTTCAATTTTTTGTTGATGTAAGATTCAATTTTTGTGTTCTGACAATCTTCTTATTGAATAATTCCATTTATCATTCTGCAATATATGTAGTATTGTATTAAATTCTTTAATGGAGCTGGCTAATTCTGAATGTAAACCACTAAACATCATGAAAGTTGATTAAATGTTTTACTATAGTTGGTAGTGTTGGTTAATAGTCAAAATTAGTCGAGTACACTTATTTATCATCACTAGTGATTAATAAAGTCAATGTGACAGTGGGATTACTGGGATTACTGTCAGTAGAGTGCTAATCTCACCCACCAATTGTGGTTGATAGCATTATTCAATGGTTTGGCCATGGGAACCAGCTTAATAAAGACTTGGAATAAGGTTATGTAGCACCATTAGAGTGTGTAGAGAGAAGAGGCTCTCACTCGAATGGAGATAGGATAGATCGTGAGAGGTATTTATGAAATGAATGAGATAAAATAAACAAAACAACGCAGTCAACAGTCATTACATTTAGTACAAAGTATTAAATTTTACTAGATGATAAAATCTTATTCACATCACCAAACACGTCCAAGAGGTGTGGCGGTTACAACATCGAAACTAGTACACTAATATTTCTAGACTTATCACATGTGCAAGCTGACGGAAATATTTCTAGACTTATAATTACACGTGCAAGCTGAGGGACCACATTTTAGATCAGAAATTTACGTTATTAAACCCAGCACAGCTGAATGGAAAACATAAATCACCCACATGGTTTTATCTAGCAGGTGATTTTGATCGAAGGCTAAAATTGGTCTGATTAGAACAACAGTACATCGGTCCATTGAGCTCTTTTCCCTTCTCCCTTCTAAGTAATTGTGATACTAATTGTACTTTACAAGTTTGGTGCGATGTTTAAGCTCAGATGTCTATTACCGTTGAGAAGTTAATGTATTTGAAACTTAGTTAGGCTAATTCGGGCGTCGAGCTGAGAAATCAGTTAATGTAAGGACACTAATTATGTCTTACACTTGGTAAGTCTTGTACAGTGATCGAGCTGAGAATTCAGTTACCATACAAGCTCATACTAATTCAGAAGCACAATTAGGAATATATAGTGTGAGAATCTGCATTTTTAAGTATCGGATTGCATGTGGTTTATGAGAATATTAATTGTACTTTATGATAAGTTTGTTAGGTAGAGTGATTAAGTGGAGAGGTCAATTGTCATACATATACTAATGGTTATGAAGTCCGAAAAACACGTAGTTCGACCCCGACAACACTTAGAGGGGGGTGAATAGATGTATAATTCGGAATTAAAATTATTAATGAATTAAACAACAACAAGTCACTTTTTAATTATTTTCTAGATGATTATTCAAACAAGTCAATTTAGTCCTAAATTTGAATACCGCATTTTGTATGATCAATCAATCTAATAAAAGTAGTAATCAACACCAGAATGATCACGGAGAAACTCAACTGGAAAAAACTCCGAGCACTTTGTCAGTCAATCCATTATAAACGAATTTAACAACTAATTATAGTCTATCAGACTAGATGACCCGTACTATCTGATCTCCCTACCGCACTCCTTACAACTCTTTGTGGATCCCATGCTCCCCTACACCAATCCTTAGCTGCTGTTGCCAAAGCTCTCCATGGAATCTGCTACCCTGTAGCACTCCAAGCCTTGTGAATTCGTTTCTCTCTCGTGGATCACGAAGAACGACCCGATCTTCACAAACAGGAACTCCGGTCAACTTTCTTCGATCTTCAGAACTCTAACCAGATGTAGAGAAAGTAGTGATTTGGTATTTGGATTAATGGACTGATGCTTTTCTTACCAAAACTCTCACACAAATGAAGATTGAAAGAATATAATATGAAGAAATCACTCTGTAGCCTTTTTCTCTTAATGTTCAACTTTAAAAATTTCGTACAGAAGAGTTTTGGTATTTATAAGTAGGGTACAAAACAGATAGGATGGAAAAAGCCTTGAAATCGCAAAATCACTCGTATAACCCTGTCACTCGAGCGAGAGCTCAGCGACGGTCGAGCGACAACCTGTCGCTAGTCCTGACGACGGTCCAGCGACGATGTTTCTACTTGTGTAGTTCGAGTCAAACCTTGGCGACAGTCTAGCGAAAATCCGCGCCATTTTCCTTCTTTTCTGATTCTCGAAATCCTAGAATCAAACACCTACCTTTTGACTAATTGCACATTACTCCTTGAACTTTTACAATATATCAATTTCAGTCCTTTTGTTCATAGAATCGCCAACAACAAATTATCTAAAACCTAACAAAGTCGACTAATAAGACCATCGGGTTGAGAAGTCCATTGGCGTAAGTGGACTAATAATGCTTCACACTCAACAAGTCTCGAATGACCTAGTGAACGTTACTTTCGGAAAAAACAAAAAACTAGTTGTGCTATTTATGCCATCGGGAATATGGATTACCAAGGAGTGGATTTGAAAAGAGTGAATTATAATGACATTTTATGTCTCGCGACACTATGTCAAGACTTAATTTATGAGTTTATAACTAGTTGACTATCCTCTTTCAGCCAACCTTTTAAGTGACTTAGCCAAATTTTATTTTCGTCGAAAATCACGTAACAGATTTTTTAAGCATCAAAGGTTAGTATTTGTCTCAAGACTAATTCTTTTCAAATTCCTGTTTATCAAAGATTTATTTTTTGGGTTCATCCCATCCTCGTATTGAATAATTTCATTAATCATTCTTCAATATGTAAGTATTGTATTAAATTCTTTAATGAAGTTTGCTTATTTTGAATGTAAACTACTAAATAGTGATTTAATATTTTAGTATAGATTGTGGTGCTGGTTATAGTTTAGATTGGTTGAGTAATT
>CAIGRF010102016.1:7675-21815 GCA_903798235.1 Fraxinus ornus | reverse complement strand
AAAAAAAAAAAAAAAAAAAAAAACAGTCACAGTAAGTTGAATTTTTGTAACCTAGTTTTTATTTTACAACATTCAAAGTTACAAGAACTTTCTTTACTGCAGTGGTAACTATTCATTTGCGTCAATGCCCCCACCCAAAAAAACCCAGGATAAGATGGTGAAAAGAGAACTGGCAAATAAGATGTAAATTTGAGAGTAACCGTCATAACCTTTAAAGACTTGCCATTTACCATCAAACTCTACCCTCATTACATTTTTTTGATAAATTCACCATCCTTGTTACATTACAATAGCTACGTGTTACAGATTTTGTTGTTCAGACTTGTCAAGACCAATATGACTCGAGAAGAATGCAAGATGAATGGTACAATGAGTAATGGGATTAGAATGTAGAATTTTTTTTAGCTATATCATTGAATGCTTAAAATTATTATAAGAAATGTGAATGGTTTGTTATCAAGATACTCAATTTACAGATATTAAAATATTTGTGATTTCATCAATCCTCTAATAACCTAGAAAACAGATTTTTTTATGAGACTCGATAAAAACTAAAAATAATGTGCATTGCACGTTGACTTGGACGAGTATATTCAGGTACATGTACTTGTCCAGCTATCAAGATCTTCTTGTTGAACTTAAGCAATTCATTCAAGCATGCTTCTCTAACAATTAGAGATGTTTTGAAACGAGCATCCTTGTGAAAGAAACTTAGTGACAAATGAATACATTATAGAACTAAATTTGACCACAACAAGTGCCACCAGACTGAGACAGTTCAAAAAGACAAGGTTTATGCATCATGTTAGTATCTAATGCGCTTTAGGAATTAGCATGGTTGTTTCTGGAATAGAACAATGCCCAGGAACAAAATTGAACAGGACTGGTCCAGTTCGGTTATTTACAAGATTTGAGGTTTGAAGAATGAGTTAGAAGAGGTGCCTATAAGTTCATTATAGTTACATTTATGGAGTTACCTACCAAAATAATTGAAATTTATTTTTTAAAAGTAAAATATAAAAAAGAAAGAATGAAAAAACCAGTAAGGTTTTCGGTTCAGTAAAACATTTTCTGCATTTTGCCAACTTGGAACCAAACTGGACATGCTGTTTCACTTTGGGACAGGTCCAATTAAACGGATTACGGGGTTTCCTGCCCACACTTGCTCATACTTTTATGCATACACACATGCACTTGCACATAGAAATACTAGGAGAGGAGAAGTAAATTCATGTTCTAACACCGTATCAGCTGAAATGACTAATATGCAGCTTAGCATGAATAGGATGAAGGTACTTGGTAGATGATGTAAAACAAGGAAAATTCTATAAAAGCAAACAAATTACCAGACAAGAATTATAAATACATGCGCTAGCGTGGTCAACAATCCCCAAAATCAACTCAGCAAGGGAACTCTCGACTCTTGCTCAAAAAACACAAGTATATTCAACTTCACATAAAATAACAATGAGATTATCAAAAGATCATGTATTGACTCTAAACAAGAGAAACTGGATCATAGAAATCCATAACAGTTTACATCAAAGCAACATTCCTAGAATTTACAGGTACCAGGAATTCTAACAATTTGGATGAAGTTGAGGTCTATGACCCTTATCCAACAAAGGGGATACAACAACACCACAAAACTTCAGAACCTGGCAATTCATTAACTAAAATATAACACATGGATAATTGATTTCGGAGAAATGAAGCTAACAATACCATTATTTTGAAAGTATAATCACACACAAATACTATGTAAACATCACATACTGTTAATAAGGTAACCAATTACATGAAAGATTCAGTACAAACATCAATCAATGACCATGTCATTGAATACAAAACGTAATATTTTAAACGTAATGGATAGTCGCATTATTGAAGATCATAAATCAGAATAAAATTGGCTTACTAAGAAGGTAACTTGCCGGCCCGGAAAATTGCAAACTTTGACGTGAGTGAATCTGAATACTCAATCCCATTATCCTTGAAGAAAGCCTCAATCATCCCCTTGACCCTCTCGGGCTCCACGCTCTCACACTCGACCTCATACAAATCCCCAAATTCATACTTAACCTCATCTACCTCCAATTTCACCCCACTCCACTCATACACACTTCTCACAGTCCTGAAGCCCCCCAACCCCTTGAGACCGTTCACTCCAAATTCCCCTTTTATCCTGCTCAAAACCCTCGAATCCACGTCCATCAGCTTCCCAGGCTCTTCCAAACAGGCATACCCAATAGACGGATCCACCTCCTCTTCATCCTCCTCGACGCGGCTCACACCGTTGGTAATCACAGCTTTGGCTTTGAGGCAAACAAAGCATTTGGGGAGGTCGGTTTGCTCATGGAACCGGAGGCGCAACACGGCTCGGCGCGAGCTCAGCTCGGAACCCAATCCGTCGAAGAAATTATTATGCTGGTGGTGTGTAGTTATGTGAAATGGAGAGAGTAATTGAAGAAGCTTCTGGTGGGAAGCTTTGTTTGGTAACCGGAGCTTCACTTCAATTTCCATTAATCTCAAAAACGACCTCGTATTTGGTACTATGTGATTTTTCTTTCAGTTTGGTGAGGGTTCTGGTTTATGGGTTTTTTTTTTTAAGACGAGAGGCCGATGCGATGGGATTTGGAGGAGGGCTCACGAGACGAGCGATCGAAGTGGTTGAGGAGTGAAGATGCGGTGGTGGAGGAGGTGCTGGCTGCGGCGGCGGCTGCTCGGCGGCGGACTTCTTCGAGTTCTTCTTTGTCTTCGACTCTGACTTCGATTTTGCTCGGCTTTCTTCTCAGCATCTTCCTCTATCCTCAGACGTAGACATAAAGGGTCGAGGGTTCTCTATTATTTGTAGTGTGTTCCTCTGGCAAATTTTTCATAGTGGAGGTTATAACTTCATAATTTTCATTTGTTACGCCACTAATTGCGCTTAAGACCTTTAGCCTTTATTTGTATCACTTATGTTTTTCCTAGTATAATAAACGTTACGTTCAAAAAGTTTGAAACGCATGTTCGGTAGAAATTAAAATTCAATTAAAATTGAAAATATAGCAGTTATCGGATCTCACTCGTTTAATAAAAGTCAACAATAACAACTAATTTTTCAATTTTAATCCGATTTTAATCTCTACCGAACACGTCCAAATACACAAAATAACTTATTTATTCATCATATTTTCTAAAATAATACTGAAATACGAAGAAATATTTTTCTTTATTTCAAAGCAAATGAATGGAATATTTTAACATAAACTATTATCAAAGACGGAATATGTATATTAATGAAAAGTTGAAAATAATAATTTAACAAAAAAAAATCTCCAATAAGAAGGTCAAACTTTTGATAAAAAGATTAAAATGTCCTTAGTTTTAGTTAAATAAAATAAAATAAGATGAAAAAAATATTTAAAAATACAAAAAGAAAAAGGCAACTCATCGTGCCAACTGATCTCTCCATACGAACATTTTCAATGTAATAATGGATTGTTTTAAAATTGTTTCGTATAAGTGAACATAGAAGTATTTACACTTTACATGACATCGATGTCTAACAAATAGACATTTAAAATTGATTTACAATGCGAATTGCTATCTGGACTTATTTCATTTTTCAAAAATAATAATAAAATCATAGTTAAATTTGCATATGAAATACAAATTGTTTAGTTAACATGCCAGATGGAGGTCTAAGAAATATCTTTTTTGATCTGTCAAGTCATATTGATGGTGCCCCTATCGACTTGCATGATTGCATCGGACATGAAAGTCATCAAGAATGACCAGTGTTTCGTGTTCCTATTGTTGGTCCAAAAATTTAATACAAACAACTATACAAAAAAGTAAAGACAAACACTAAGATTTTTCGTCGCGTAGGGTTTTGATGTTCAAGCAAAAGGCCACTCACCACGTTGAATTCCCGGAAGTGGTCAAAACGCTCTAAGGGCCTGTTTGGTAAGGCTTAAAATCCGATTAAAATTGAAAATATGGCCGTTATTGAGTCCCACCCGTCTAATAAAAGTCAACAATAACGGCTATATTTTCAATTTTAATCTGATTTTAATCTCTACCACACAGCCTCTAAGTATAGATACAATAGATCGAGAATGTCTAAAAATAAAAAAAATAAAATAAAACAAATTAGACACTGAAATAGAATAAAAAAATATATATTTCTCCATTATATCTAATCAATCCAAAATCTTGATTGACAATAATTTTTATTTGTTTTATTATCAACCATGATTCTATGGAATGATGAGATGCTTACCTCGATTTTGCTTAAAAAAATATTTTTTTTAATAAATTATGATAAAATATGATGAAATATGTAATTGAAAAGTTGATAAAAATTGTATAACACATGAAATGTAGTTAAAATTAATTGTTGATTTGATTTAAATTTTTATCAATTGTTTGATTAAATCAACCAGGGACTTAGGTCATCTCCAACCCAGCATCAAAGTTCGAGGTATGTTTTACATAATTTTACGACAAATCTTGCACCAAATTGAAAATCATCTCCAACCCATCACACCAAAAGTTACGTCAAATAAATAGTGTATAATTATTCTCTTCATTTTTAATGATTTATTTATATGAATATTATTTCTTTATCTAATTCACTGCTACATAAATTATTAAACCTCTGTTTGGTACATATTAAAATTTTTATTTTCATTCTTCTACTCATTTTCCACCACACATTTTTCAATAAAATAATATTTTCCATCACATTAATAATTTTTCCTTCTTTTTTCAACCACACATACTCCATCAATCTACTATTACAGAATACATTCTTTCAAAATAATGTGGCTCAAATGCACCCTAAATTTAAATAAGCCATCACCACAATTACGTGATGCTGCTATGTGCGCGCTTCTAGTACACAAGTACGAATAATGATAGAAAAACCTCCAATATTCACCTTTCATTTTATACTGGATTAGTAATACACCACTACAATAAAAAGAAGAGGAAATTAGAAACACATACATATTTAAATGTGCATTTTGAATGGGTCAATTTTAATAGATATAGATCAAAATACCTTCTCGTAAAATATTTAGAAACCTTTTGCAAATATGGCCGAATTTTGAAAGTTATCAAGCTGCACCACAGAACTTCTACCGTAATTGATATTATGTCTAACTTATTTTCAGTCTTTCGAAGGTAAAACATGCCACAAAACTCATATAACTATTGTGCATGTAATTGTAAAGAAAATTAAATTCATGTCGATCATTCATGAATTGACAACATGCTTTGATATCAAAAACTAGATTGAAAAGTCAAATAATCATAATACAAGGTTCATCATGATGCCAGCACTAAAAATATTTAATTACTCATAATGTTAAATTAAACAAATAAAGGATAAAAGATATCGCCAATAAATTGACAAAACACGATTAATTCCCAAAATTCTTGCACAAGTATTGATGAATTGTTGCACCACAACAATCTGGAATTGTTTCTCAATCATGCTGCCATCTTTTCCTCCTCGTTTCTGCCGTGCATATCTCTGTTTTTGTTGGGTTTATGGACATCACATATCTCCATATTGCTATGATATTGTCCACTTTGGGCCTAAGCTCTCATGAATTTGCTTTTGGACTTTACCTCAAAAGGCCTCATCCGGAAGTGGTCAAAACGCTCTAAATCTACCACCACAATCAAAGAATGTTCATGATCCTCTTTAAACCAAAAATTACATTAGGTTACTTTCATCAAGAACAGTGGAAAAGCATGTTTCCATCAATCTCTCTATTTACATGAAAATCTCACCAAAGGAAGAAGAAAACAGAGTGAAGACGAAGAGTAGAAAAAGAGAAATGACTATCTCTCGAATGAGAGAAACGAGTATATAAATGAAATAAAAACAAATCCTCCCATCAATGGTCACCATTGTGCCATTTGTATTCATCTTGGCAGCTTCATAACACAAACACTAAAGTCGCACTTCAAAAACACGAGATAATGACATGGATCATAGAATCGAGTCAACAACCAAGTAAATTCATCGGGCTCCCAAAAAAAAAAAGAGGATGGTCCAATTGTTAAGCATTGTCCCAACACCTATATTCCCTTATGCTCTCCTCGTTATAAATGTTGATGATCACATAAAAGTATAAAGTTGTACGACACTTCTACTAAACCCCTTTGTCGAAAGCTTTTAAACAAGAATAAAGCTCTATTGTTAGAAAATGTATGACATCTTTGTTGACCTACACTCGCATGCGTGTAAGACCTTTTTGAATAAAAATGCAAAAAAATGCTCCCCTATTGTGAGTGTGTTGTCAGGAAGGGTGTCAAACCCTCCCTGACAGCATAGCACGATTGTTTAAACAAAGGTAATTTTAGGTGTTATAAGACTTGAAAAAAGGATTTGGTTTCAAGTATAGCCACTCGTTCACGAAAATTGTGCACTTGTCGTACCTTTTCTAAGAACGTAAATTTGTATCAGATTTCCTTAATTTAACATAAATATTAGATTTTAAGACCCATTTCACAATTGATTTACTTGAACTTGGGCCATCTTATGCAAATATATTCCTCATTTTCGGCTATGTGATTCCTGCAGATAATGTGCAATGGAATTTTTAAAGAGCCCAGTGCACAGAGCGCTAACAAACTCTAAGAAGGAGAAGAACACTTTGGCTGTGTTCTCTGTGTTCCAGAACCTGGAAAGGAGATTAAACCCGGGGGGGGGCGCTTACTAATGACAAATGGCCAAGGTTATAGAAAGCAGTAAGAGACTATAATGACACTGACACTTATTTCAACTTCTACCAGCAGGGAAAGATGACAATTGATGGACTGAAAATTTTGGTTATCTTCTGATCTATAAGTACAATAGTGAAATAGGCTCTTTTCTACTTCACTACAAACGCTTCAAATATTTCAAGAGAAAATTCGTTTATTATCTTTCATTTCCAAAATGAATTGGACACATGTTTTGTACACAATTTTAGACAAGACTAATAGTAAAATGTATATAATTTTCTTTTTTACTTCCTTTCTATTGTCTAGCTAAGGAGGTACATTACTTCCAAACAGAAGCACAGCTGAATTTTAACTAAAGGCACTGTTGCACTGAGTAGTTAAAGGCTTGAGTAGGCGTGTTGCAAGCTTACGGTGTTGTATCCACTGTAACATTTGAGACTGTGTCAAGCCATGTCATTATGTCGGGAATATTCGGTTTTTCACCTTTCTATATAAATATTAAGTTTTATTGTGGACGTAATGAGTTATATGTCTTATATGTTTAATAAAAGTTAAGATATTTCATGTCAGATTATTCTACTTGTACATTCATGTGTACATCCTGAGTAACATAATGAACAAGTGTTATTCTGTCAGTGGAAAGTAGAAATTGATTTTTTTTCACCAGCCAATACAGAATGCAACTTGAGCATTATGTCACTAGAGATGGCAAAAAAACCCGCTCCGCCCCGTCCCGACGGGGCCCCGCCCCGAATGGGGCGAAAAAACCCCGCCCCGCCGGGTTGGCGGGGTGTATCCACTGTAACATTTGAGACTCTGTCAAGCCATGTCATTATGTCAGGAATATTCGGTTTTTCACCTTTCTATATAAATATTAAGTTTTATTGTGGACGTAATGAGTTATATGTCTTATATGTTTAATAAAAGTAAAGATATTTCATGTCAGATTATTCTACTTGTACATTCATGTGTACATCCTGAGTAACATAATGAACAAGTGTTATTCTGTCAGTGGAAAGTGGAAATTGTTTTTTTTCACCGGCCAATACAGAATGCAACTTTGAGCATTATGTCACTCAAGATGTACACTCAGATGTACGCCTGAGTGTACATAGCTTTTTGGATTATTCTTGTTGTACATAGAGGGTGCCATAATGGTGTCCATAATTGGCACATAGCACCCCCCTATTGGAAGGTGCACACCTTTCAATATGGAGGTGCCATGTGCCCATTATGGCACCCCCTATGTACTTTTAGCATATCCCAAGCTTTTTTCTATCTCCCCCTCAAAACGTCCCTCTCATAGCTTTCTCGTCATTTGAAGCACAAATCACTTTCATTGGTTCGTCTTCTTGTCTCTCATTCTAAGTACTGATCCTCTTTTTTCTTCCATTTTACTGTCTATCTAAGGAGCTTGCTCGAGGTAGGGTATGTCCCAACAGACACACAGATAGCTGATATTTTAACAACCAGGGAGTAGTGAAAAGTTCGAGTATGTACATTGCAAGCTGAAAGTGCTATCACCCTTGTTGCGCTTGAGGGAGGGTGTTGAAGAAATCATATCGGGAATAATTTTTTTTTCACTTTTCTGTATACATGTGCCGTTTTATTGTGGTTGTAATCAGTTGCATGTTATAAATGTGACAACAGTGAGCTGATATTTTCTGACTCGCCTTTAAAACCTCACTCATTGGTTTCCTGTCGTTCGAAGAAAAAACCTCGCTCTCATGTGCTTTGTCTTCTTGTCTCCCATTCGAAGCACTGATTATTGTCCTTTAAATGAAGTAGAGAGAATTCGTTTCCTTCCAAGTAAACTGTTTTCCTTCACACTGGACGTATCTCACAATTGCAGAAGTTGCCATATCTCATTCATGGCTGGAGTTGAACTAGAAAATGGGAAACCTGTTCAAGAGCTGGTAGAAAATGGAACTGAGCTTCCAAATAATTATATTTAGGAAAGTAATAATTTTGGAATCATAGATGCTTCTGTTCCATTCGGAGACATTCCGGTCATTGATATTAGTCAGTTGAATAATTCCTCATCGTCAGAAGTACTAGACAAACTTCGATCAGCTCTTAGCTCGTGGGGATGCTTTTATTAAGATTTAGGGTTTCATCTTAAAAAATCAATCTTATTAAGAGGAGTAACTCAATTCTTTATAAGTTGGTTTATATTTTCATCTTTATTCAATGTGGAATTATATCCCTTAACATGCCCCCACAAGATAGTGACTCGTTTGAGCAGATCAATCTTGAAATCCGTGTGCTCAATTTTTTTTAGTCTTAGTCAGATCGAATTGCTCGTTGGAGTTTAATGGGCTCTGATACCATACTAAGATTTAGGGGCCTCATCTTAAAAGGTTAACTTTATTAAGTGTGAGATTCTATCCCTTAACATGCCCCCACAAAATGTTTCCTCGTTTGAGCAGACCAATCGTAGAGAATTTGGGTTTCATCTTAAAATGTCAACTTTATTAAGGAGAGTGGCACAATCCTTTATAAATTGGTTTATATTTTCATCTTTATTCGATGTGAGATTCTATCCCTTAACATACCCTCGCAAGACGGTGGCTCGTTTGAGCCGACCAATCTTGAAATTCATGTACTCAAATTTTTTTTTAGTCTTAGTCGGATCAAATTGCTCGTTGAAACTTAATGGGCTCTAATACCATGTAGAGAATTGGGGTTCCATCTTAAAAGGTCAATCTTATTAAGATTTGTAGTCCAATCCTTTATAAATTGGTTTATATTTTCATCTTTATTCGATATGGGATTATATCCCTTAACAGATTATAACCTGCTTATTTATAGTAAGCTTGATTCTTCGGTTCTCCTTTCCATATCTGTCTAGGTTAAACTTGCATTTACAGTTTTTAATGATCCGGGTTGGAATTTCAGGCAGTCAAAAATGGAATTGAAAATTCCTTACTGGAGGAAGTACGTGAAGTTTCTAAAGAATTTTTTCAGCTTCCGATGATAGAGAAACAAAAGTATGCGAGAAAGACTGGTGAATATGATGGATATGGAAATGATATGATTCTTTTCCAGAATCAAGCGCTCGATTGGAATGATCGCTTGTACCTTTTAGTTAGTCCAGAAGATGACAGAAAACTTCAATTGGGAAAAATGTCGACAAAAGAAGCACAAAGTGCTCTGATACAATATTGAACAATTGAAGACGAAAACGAGCGCAATTGTATTCAATCAAAAAGTGAAAGTACATTACACTACATTGTGATATAAATAGGAAAACGAGAACAACAAACTAACTCTAACTATACAAGCCAATACGAGATGGACACGTGGACTTAACCAACTAATCTAACTAACAGCTGGCTCCAGTTGGTGTGCAATGGCGATGCTGCAGTAGCTGATCACCCGGTAGTGATGCAGCTGCCTTGATATAATCTGTTAGAAATATTAAACATGGTCAATCAAGCTGTTTACAAGAGCAAAGTATAAAGCATAAGGATTATCATAATTGGATAATCTTTCATATTTAGTGTAAATGGCAGTTTTTTCTTTATGACAATGATATTCATAATCAGCATTGCAAATCATGGTAATTTCTATGATGGAAGACTCCAAACATGCTAGTTTCAAATGTTGAGTATTTTATAAGAACAACGCTATCTATCTAGCTAATGATCAGCAGTCTGGAACGTGATTAATTTGCAGAGTATTCCAGTGGATATGTTTGAACGAGTAAGTAGCTGTGGTAAGTAGCATAGTAAGAACTAATAACTTATTCCATGGACAAAATCCTAAATGTCATCTATATGATCAGAGAAAAGCTCAAAGGATTTTATAGTGGGATAACTAATAATGGTATGAGAACTGCAGTCAATTGTTCTTGGTTTTGATATTCTCAATATAATACTGAACAATGGTGGCTGATTACATCTCTTTATAGATTGGAATATTTAATCACTTCTAACAACCAATCATACTTTGTATTTTTTTTTTTTCCTTCAATTTTACACCTAATCAACCACTTTGGTCAAAGAACGAGGAACCAGCTGCAATTTTAGTTAGAATCTTCGAGAACAGAATGGTTGCAAATGCAAACAGTTCCATGTTAAATATCACAATAGCAAATCTGTTTCCAAGAGACTAATTGACGCAGGCTGCACAAAGAGAATTATAGGAGAAGGGGAAAGGGGAGAGAAGAGGAGAAAGGAGGGAGAATAGAGAGAAATTGGGGAAGAAAGATATCAATTTTTATTCATTCACGGTTACCAATTACATAGCATAAGATCCCTTTATATAGGATTTCAAAAGGTAATAAATCAAGCTATAATAACATTTCCTAAAATACGCATTTAAATCTAGAAACTAACAATAATATCCCTTCTAATTCTTCCTCACTAATTCTCTAGTAAAAATCACATACTGATATTGGGCACCAGGATTGCTCCAGAAGATTAAATGTTTTCCTTTTGATGCCACCAAAAACTTTAAAGAGCATAACGGAGCATGGATCATATATTCTCTAGAAAGTCGTTCTTGCCAAGGTAGTATGTCTTTTTTTCAACCTACTCAAGCCCAATCCATTCAAACATCTTAAAGGCTCTAACCGCCAAGCAAACAGATCCCAAATCTTAAATATATAGACATGTACTTTCCCATTCTTTCTCCCTGGCATTTTGAAGTCGAGGAGGAGACAGCCTCTGTTTCTAGTTGTGATTTGCAAACCTCATTTCACATAAAACGCCTGGCACATTTCATAACAATTTGGATTGATTATCAGACTTAGTATGGAAGAACCAACACTCATGTCCATCATTGAGAGAGAGAACTCAACAAACAACAAATATTTCCATTGCATAAGTAATTCCTCATTTTCAAAAGGCAGCTTATCCAGCATATCATTTANAGAGAGAGAACTCAACAAACAACAAATATTTCCATTGCATAAGTAATTCCTCATTTTCAAAAGGCAGCTTATCCAGCATATCATTTAATTTCCCTCCAACCTCGGCTTAGTGGTAATCAATCACGATTCCCGACAATAAACTCCTATGGGGAGATTTAGCTTCATTACCACTTGTGGCTATCAACCTAGTAATCAGTTTTCTTGCCATACTAAAACGGTTATATCTTCTACTATAAGTTTGACTTAAAGCAACAAAATAAAGCTATTCTGCCTTGTGGAAGAGCTAAGTTCTATAAGGTAGTCAAGCAGACAAGCACACACGTCAATTTTCAATGGAAATCACAATTTTTTGAAGTAGGATGCTGTATATTTCAATTTTTTGAATGTTCTTGGTAGTGCTATACAATTCGTCATTTATTACAAACAAATAAAAAACTAATCATTTATTGCAGTCAAGAGATAGTAATTTGGAAGAGAAGCATACCTAATACAAATAGAACCATCCTAACTGTTATTGTTTACCATGGTATTGTTCACCACGGTCTCGGTCTCTGATTTAGACGCCGGCAACAATGGAGTCCCATTCTTGGGTAATTTATTGGGCAACTTCGCGAGCACCAGCCTCGGACTTTCCTCAGACTTCCCGAACAATTGCTTCCTCAAAACCTCATGTAGATGTCCAAACAATTCCTTCTTCAATGCCTCAAAGGCTAAATCCAACCTCTCCAGCTGCTCCATGGCATTCTTATTGTACATAAACAACCCATAGTACAAATCAAAGCTATCGCTTGCCGTGTTTTCCACCAAATTCAACAGAGTCTCGTACCCTTTTGTGTTGATTTGGGTACTGTCCAATTGCAACTTCTCCAAAATCCTCCCCATCGTGTGCGTGATAAACTGAGACCCTGCAGCATATTTATCATGTTCTGCACAAGTCATTTCCACCATTCTACACCCTTCGTTCTTGAAAATATCCAAGAAAGTCTCCGCCCGTGTAAGTCTAGACTCCTCATTCCCAATCCTAACTTTGTCAAACACAAATGCTAAATTTTGCCAGCCATTTTTCCCACTTTCAGGCCCAAACATGGGGTGAGTACAGAGAATATCAAAATGGGAGGGAAGATATTGCAAGAAAATATTCTTGGGGAATTCTTTTACAGATAAAACATCGACAAATAGTGTATTTCGCCGAAGGCGTTGAATAGGGAGGGATTTGAGGACTGATTCAGTGGAAATGATGGAGGTGCAGAGAAGGATAACATCTGGGTGTTCTTCACAGAGGTCGTGGGTATCAAAGAAGAAGACGGCACCAAGGGATTGCGCTATGGAGGAATAATCGGAACGTGAATGTGCGAAAACTGTGTGACCCTGTCGGATAAAGGCCTTAGCAAGGAACTGGCCGAAGTTGCCGAATCCAATAATGGCGATTTTCAGCTTGGCTGATTGAGCGAAGCGGTTAACGTGCAGGGATTCGTAGTCGTAAGGCTGAGCGGCATCGATGGCCCGGATACGGAGGCGGCGGGGGAGGTTGGCAGTCTGAAAAAATGGTGGTGAGTTTAAGGATAATTTGTGAGTATGGTAGTGGGGGAGGAGAAAAGTCCGTTTAGCTGTGCCGGCGGAGGAGGCGGCGGCGGTGGTGATAGTGGTGGGATTTTGTGTGGGACTGTGTTGGATTGAAGAGAATGAAATCATATTTTACTAACAATGCCTTCTTGAATAATGAATATACGCAAAAAAGTAGAATGGTAAGGTAAACTGTGTGTGAATTTTTGTCTATAGAGAGAGAGAGAGAGATGGGTGGTGAAAGAGTGGTGGTGGAGGGGGCTTTATATGGTGGAATATAAGGTGGCCGGTGGCGGAGGCTCGAGGATTTGGTAGTTGGAGGCAATGACAAGATAGCTGGGCAGGTGCTGCCGATTGTAGACTAGTTGGATGATTCTACTTTTCCACGCAAATGCAAATCCAACGGTCCATAAGTTTAAATACAAAAAATCCGAATTATCTACGTGGAAACAACTCTTCGCATGTAAAAAAAATTAAAAAGTAGAATTTAGTTACTACATTATTTTTTATTTTTTATTTTTATTTCATCACCAAATCACCATCAATTCAGGCAATTAGGGTCCGTTTGATAGAAAAGTGGAAAATGGGTGGAAAAAAAAATATTTTACAGAGAAAAGATTTTTCTAGAAATTATTTTGCTAGGAATTGTAATTAACTCTGTTTGATTTGTATAATTTTCCATGGAAAATATTGAAAATTTGGTGTCCGTTTGCCTTCGTTTTTTATAAAAATTATTCATTAAAGCGATAATATTTTTCTAGACCCAATAGTAGAAAAATCAGAAACAGAAGACAACACATTCACCTCATCTCTATCTCCACCATTTTTCTTGTTTTTCTCTTTATAGCAATCATTTATAAAATGTCCCGTGTTCCCACAGCCATAGCATTTTCTTTCTTTAGTCTTAGATTTGGACCTAAGTTTACTCTTGCTCTTCTTCCTATGTCCATTACTACTCGACTCGCCACTACTTTG
>CAIGRF010101990.1:5811-20272 GCA_903798235.1 Fraxinus ornus | reverse complement strand
TATGGCGGCCGAACATATTGGTTAGGTACATACAATCAAACTCTACTTGGGTAAACAAGGTAATCTTCACATGAAAAAAGATACAAACAAATAAGTAATCCACATACCAACATGGTAAATTTACAAGAAACCTCACTTCGTTTCTGGCGCTTTTCAACAAAAACAGACTTCTTCAAAGCATGCTTCTGTGTTACTTTTCTGCATGGGATAATTCGATGGAATAATACAAGGCAGCTCCTCCATCACAAATGCCCAACTTAGAAATTGTCAAATACCATTTACTTTGCATCGCTGAGTGTTTTATCACCTCCGCCACTTGCGATCTAAAAAAGGTAGGATTTAAGCAGTAAGCGAATGGGTTCATGCAGAACGATCAATTTTAGCCAATATAAAAATTAGTTTAACATGAAAACCAGAAACACTAAACTCAGGTCACAAATGCAAAGTTGAAACTGATGTCAGCTGGACAGAAATTTTTTTGTTCATCATCCAACACTCCCCAGTAGTACCCTCAGTCACGAATGCATTTCCTTCAATATTACATTTTTCTTCCGCCCATGCTGTCGATTAACAATGCTACAATGTAGAGTAGCTGGAGTTTTTCACATCTATATCAAAACCTCAAGTGCATGGACTAGTAATGGGATTGAGGTAGTGTTACAAAATGCAAAATCAGACACGCTTCAACAATTTTAAAGTGTTCTCATGTGTTTGATTTCTACGAAATTAAGGAGAATGGTAAAACAGCTCAGTTCTAGATAAGCACTTATTCTTTGTCCATGGATATTAGATACCAGTGGTGATATTATCTATTCAGTTGTTAGATTTATTTGCAAACTTGCAAGTGAATCCGAATACCCGAGTCATATCACGGAAAAGGTCCTACAGATGTACAATCCTCGTGATAAGTTAAGAAAAAAGTTAGACAATACTGCTGAAAACATATGAAGATATTACACCTCAGATCCATGCATTTTGCTGGATTTCTATATAAGCGTCCAAACAATTTCTTGGCAGTGACCAATTAGAGTCTAGTATTAGAAGAGGACTTTTAAGCATGAAGGCAATTGATTCACTTTGTGACTTCATGCATGGAAAGCAAAAGATGGAAATTTAGATAATACCTTGAGGAGAATGCATTTCATTCCCCTTTGTACCCTGCTGTGTCTGAGACATAGAGCGCTCAATGCGCGGAGATCCCTGTCTTCCATTCGTGACAGGTAGGGAGTGTCTCTTTTTTACGTAAATATCCTTGTCTTGTACATCTGGACTTGACCTTGGGGAGCTATTGGTAATAGCTTTAGCTCTTGCAGACTCCGTTGCTTGCATGTAACTTGGTACAGAATTACTGCTACCACTATCTCTTGGCTCTTGGTCAACATTATCTGGTTTAGTTGCACCATAGGAGTTTCGCCTCTTTCCAGTTTTATGATCCTTGGGTAACTGTTCCAAGCTGCTACTTGCACCAGAATCTAGATTATGATTTGAAGGGGATCTTTTATCCACAGATGACAACCTATTTTTCCAATTTGATTCATTTTTTGCACTTCTGGTTTTCCTGGGTTTCACATATGTCCGGCTAGAAGGCGTTGCATGAGATTCAGATACAGTTGTATGACTTCTTGGAGAAGCTTCAGGCGACAACTTATATGCCGGATGGCTAGCCTCAGATTCAAGCTCCAGCTTCACGTCAATTGGATCTGTATCTGGCTCCTCTTTTGCCTGTGATGAATCTGCAGCATTGATGGACTTACCACTTTCACCATTGGCACTGTCAAGCCTCTCAGGCTGATCTGATTTGGTATATGATAAATCAGTTGCTGGAATCATGGACTTGCCATTAGTTTCAACTCCCACATTCTTATTGATTTCTTGATGGTCAATTACATCTGAAAATTTATGTCCCTGTTCAAATTCAATGGCTCCAACCTCAGACCTATCTGGTGAATCAAGAGTTGAAGAAATGGAAAGTTCAGTCCCACATTCAGAGCCACCAATTTGAAGCACTGAAGCATGAGAAACAGAATTATCAGCTGAGTCCATCTCCCTAGACCCAATTGTTTGATCAGTTACAGAAAAAGTCTTATCTGCTTTAGGTTCAACTCCATGATGTAGATTGGACAGACTGGCTAACTTAGCCGAATTGGTGGCTGAACTCAGTTCCTCGAATTTTGACTGAGCAGCAATAAATGCAGGATTACTGGCCTTCCTTGAACTGAATGTCAACTTCTTTACATCAGTTTCAGGTTGCTCAGGGGGAAACCTTTTTGCAGCGAGCATATCTTCATTTGCTGTTTCAGCCTTACCCGGAACAGATATGTGTTTCACTTCCGAAATTAAATCTGATTCTTTATTCTGAATAGAAAGAGACTCCGATATATTATATCTTGAATGAGATTCATCAATGTTATGGGACTGAGACTGCTCATGTATATGACTCAAGGAAGGTGAAGTTGAGATGTTAGCTCGGAGGTCCAAGTTTTCTGCATCGTAAGTGATCAAACTGCCATCATTTTCAGAAGTCCCAGATGATGCTTGTACATCAGACATCAAATCTTTTGGCTCGGAATAACTTTCAGATGGAACTACGATTTCCACTTGGGCAACAGAACACCCACGGTTTTCCTTCTCCTGCTGCTCTGCAGCCAAACCTGATTCATTTGTCTCTTCGTTGCTCATTGATGAAACAGACATCCATCTCTCCAACCATTTCCAGGCCACGTCAGATTTTGAAGGATCACACTTGATATTGATAGTTTTTGTCCGTGGTGTCGATTCCATAAGCTTACATTATAAAAATAAATGCAAGTCAACAATTAAAAAAATTAACTACTAATTGTAAGTAAATGAACTGTTATACTTCAGAACAAAACAACAGAAACATGTTAGATAATTTACCTGACGAGCAAATCTGCTGCGTAGTAGCTTCTCATTTGAAGTATATGTGACAGGTCTATCTTCTCCTTTACTCCCCTGAAAATAAAGAAAGGATCAAACTAAACAACCCACTACTGCGAAAAAATAATTGCTATCTGCGAGTACAAGAAAAGCTAATCAGGGAACTATAATAAATTGTTGGTCCTGCTCCACATGAAGCAATCATTAAATAGACATGAAAGATAAAATTATTAATGTTTTTGTTGTCATGGAAGGATGTTGAAAACTTAAATGGAATGCCACTACCAAGAGTGTTGGAATGTGACCATCATTCCCATGTTTATTCTTTTCCTTCTCTAAAGACCCTTCTACAATCTGACGAGCAAGACGTGCTCGAACAAGAATCTGCATGTTGATAATGGCTTGGACACACCGAAGAGTTCCCACAGCATATTGCCGAACTAAATGTCCTCGTACAGCAGCTTGCAATTTAATTATGTTCTTGTGCTTGAGTAGTAGTTTCTGAGCCTGGTATAACATAAGAAGAAAAATATCTAGAATTAGTAGTTTATGTACTCAACGAAGCTTGAATCATAAAATGGTAAAATGGTACCAGAAATCCCCTAATAGCAGCCTGGATAGCAACAACGGTGGACTCCTCTGGGGTCCCTTTGACAGCAGTGTTATCTTCCCTGACAGCTATGGTGTCTGATAGTTTTGAGCTCACTTGAGCTGGCAACTCAATTTTCTCATCTGTCAATTGAATTGAAGAAGTTTTTTCTGGAGAAGTCAAGTTAGGTTGTGACTGGAAGCTGACAGTGGCAGATTCCGGGCTTGCTTTGTTCAAGGAGGGTGCT
The DNA here is from genome assembly GCA_903798235.1 of Fraxinus ornus. Lineage (NCBI taxonomy): Eukaryota > Viridiplantae > Streptophyta > Magnoliopsida > Lamiales > Oleaceae > Fraxinus > Fraxinus ornus. The sequence continues at coordinate 16,538 of CAIGRF010101990.1, read as the reverse complement.
CCTGAGATAACAGTAGTGTTCAGAACTTGATGTCTAGCAGATTTCTTCTGGAAACTCCATCCACGTCTATCGCTTGAATCCTGGCTCTGAAATCGGAATCAAATAACTTCAACAAAACCGATGCCAATGCCGACTCAAATTCAAAATTCTAACTCAAATTCAAAATTCTAGCTACATAATTAAATTTAGTAAAGATGCTAAGGAGAAAAACTTTGGCTACTTTTTTAAGAAGAAATGGATTACATAAACGCAAAACAGGATTGAGCTCATAGCACATAAAGAACGACAATGGAGTAACATAGAACATACCTACCAGAACACATTTGAAACTAAATTGCACTAAATGCACAGCCATGTCATATACTCATTGAAGGTGTGGAATACAAACAATTATACATGATTTTAGTCAAATATATGTAGGCATGATAAACCACGGGTAGAAAAGGTGCATGAAATTTCAAACAGTATAATTATAAGATCTTATGTATGCACTGTGACCATGATTCATGCACCATCGGACATGAAGACTAATGTTTATTTTAGAGGCAAAATATGCACTAGATATTTAGTCTATAGTCTAATTTAAATCACATGGCAGGTCTTCACTTTAAGACAGCAATACGAGGCAAGCAAAAATCATTAAGAACAGCATCAAACTCAACCAACTCTAAATCTACTGTTTTTGTTAATATTTAAAAAGACTGATATTTAAATTAGACGTCATGTGAAAAATAGTCAATACTTTGAGTAAAATTATGAATAATTAAATTCTCTATCTTTTCCATGTAGAAAGCTCAGTACGTGCAACTAAATTACTGAACGCTGCAGTTTACACTCTTCACTACTTAAATCTCATCATTTGTTCTGGTTGATGTCGAGCATGCGAAATGCCCTAAAATAATGTTGAACATCATCAATTATGAAGAATTTTCAAGAAGATAATGTTGTTACGTAACTTATTAATTAGCAAGCAGACCGCGCTTTTGATACTAATACTCAATCTCTAATAATTAAAAACGAATTTATGGAACTTTTTCTTATTTCCATATCCCTAAAAACTTTCTGATACCAACAATTACAATTTTTCCCTAAAAATATACTTTGTTGCTTGCTATTTGATAGTAAATTCCTCTCTCTCATTCTGTAAGAGTTCATTTTTATGTTAACTCGCTCACTAACTGATGGTATTTATATAAAAAACAAAAATGGACAGAGTTGTTGGCTACAAGATATCATGCACTTTTATGTTCTAATTTTGATTTTACTTGGTAGAATCTATAATGATATTGAAATTAGACAGAACTCGACTCCAGATAGACTGTACGTGATGTTGACCTGGCTACTTATGAATGGTATCAAGGAGGTGGGGGAAAATCCCATTCAACAAACACTGGCAATCTAGGCGCTTACTTGAGCACAATCAGATAGGAGTCACCATCAACACGACCATAAATGAAAGGCACGTTTAGGAGGGGAGCAAAATCAAAGACCGAATTTGAAAGAACTCCTAGAAACAAGCAACTGAGAGTTTCTTGACCTTGTGGTCAATAATGAGCTGTCATATTGCCTCGTGCCCCCAGGCCTCAACTATCGATCGATAATTACCCAGACTCCAATCAGACCAATTAGAGAAGTTGCGCGTGCAGAAGGTCAACTGCACCCTAACAGGTCGATGGGTCAACCACAATGAAACCTCTAGACACCGAGGCATTAACCATCCAATGTTTTTAACTGCTACCATATAGTGAAAACCACTTCCTATATTCCCTCTGGGGATCAAGCAGCGGATACGACACCTTTTGTATCCATTGACAAGCCACATCATCAGGGAAATTGTCTATATATTAGTCACCCCACTCCTACAGGTATCTTCTTGAAGCCTCGATCTTTTCAACCTTTATATTGAAACTCTTCCATATGCACCACTGACTAATCATCGGTGTCCCATCGAAGGAAATAGCCTTTTTCAGGTACCGGAAGTTGCTATCGGCCCTCATCTTTAGGCACCGGGAACTTCAGGTATCGTCACGTAACATTGTTATTGTTATGTATGTACAGTTCTTATTTCTATGTTTATAAACTATTTATAAACACTCAAGCCACGTTTTAGCCACACATTTCGAGGGATCCATGAGTGCTATCCAATTATCCACCAATCATTTTTATCTATTTCTAATTTAAACCATTTATAATCACTTCCCAAACATGCTCTCAAATTTATTGATGGTATGGATCTGTTTTTCCTGAAATCCAAAAATCTTTTGGTTAATTAAATTGTACTTCGGTATCTAACTATTTATATGGGCTCTTAGGAACTCAAGATACGGTTACAAGGAAAGTGAATATAGCGATTCCTGCATGAGAATTAAGTGCACTAAACCCTAAAATGAATATCTCTAATATCTAAATTTTTTTCTAGCCCACTATGATTATATACCTTAAAGTCAAGTGCAGGCATAGAACATTTTTCCAACATCAAAGTATATACATACAATATTGGTATCGTTCACATATGCCATAATTTTATCACTGATTACAATGACTGAGTTGAGGCAATAAGGAAGCATATCATCATGAAAACCTAGCTTCCATAATCCACAAGAGCAACAAACTTCAATGACTCAAATCACATTTGTACTAAACCAACCTTTGGAATGAATGTTCATTCTCAAACACTATTCCATGTGAAATTATACTCCCATTTATTTATCAAAATAGATTAAACTTTTCATTATCTAGTCCAAAGAATAGGAACAAAAGAAAAGCAACTCGACATAACGAAATCAGACACTTCATAATACGCTCTTCACAAGGAACCAGGTCAAAAAGAGCTTCCCACAAGCACTAATAGATCTTTGAAACATGTTGAATGATCGATGCCAGAATGTGCTAATCTGAATTAAATTAATACAAGTAAGTTTTTTCTAGAAATGAGAAAAAATTAAAATGAAGAAAACACAGGATAATTTTTAAATATTAGGTTCAAAGATCTGATTTTTATTTAATCCCAAAAGAATGTTCTACTCTCGCTTGAACATAAAATAAAAATGGCTATGACAAAGCTGCATTTTGCCACCTTTATTTCAAATTTCAATTGATACAGCAGGGCCACATTGTTTTGTACAATGATTTTTAAATTAGTATCATATATGTATTAAAGCCAGGAAGTGACAGAGGAGCAAAAGATGCCATCTTATAAAGCGCACAAACAAAAGATCCTAACTTTATAAATTTCATGATTTGAAGCTTTTCTTTCTTTGGACATACAAGATATCATCCATTTCAAATCCTTAATCTTCTATATTTGGGAAACTCGACAATTTTGATGAAGTTTCAGATTAAATACATATATAGATAACCATAAATAGATTTATCAAAGATATCGTACTCGTGCTTCAAAAATCACAGAAAAACAAACAAATATGCATTTTCTACTAATCCTACCAAAACAACAAATTAATCTAGCTACTCTATTCCCAAATACAGCAACAACCAGATGCATTAATAACCACAGCAATTCTACATCTGAAAAATTCAAAATGCAGATAAAGAAATTAAACAAACAGAAATGTAATGCGCAGATTTTGTTAAATCAGAGTCGAATCACCAAAAAAGAAAAAAGAAAAAAAGAAAAGCCAAAAGGAAACCGAGAAGAGATATCCATATATAATTTGAAATAGATATAGCCCATATATACATCGGTTGCTTGGAGATCGTCACGGTCGACGGAATCACTGCCGCAGGTGATGATCTTGAAGCATGAAGATGCACCCGATCTTCCCATTCTCTCACCCCCACTCTACTTCTCACTCTAGAATAGTGTTACAGTAGTACCCGGTTACTGTCTTTTTTAATTGGTATTGGAAATTGCACCGGATAAAATAAGGGCATTTTTGGGAACATGGACCTCAACACTTGCCTTAAATCTAGTTCAATCGCGTATTTCAAGTCCGCGTATATAGCATCTGCGTTTCAGTATTAGATTTAGAGCCGTCTCAAAAACAAAACAAAACAAAACAAATAAATAAAAAAATAAAAGTTTTTACTTTTTAATTATGAAATTAAAAGTATTAATGAAGTGGAAATGTTCTTTTTAATCTGTTGTATCATAATGACTTGTAATTATTTGCTAATTAAAAGCTGCCTAGTCTTTCTACTTAAACCTTAATGTTACTACTTCAACTAAGATACAATAATCATAGTATAATGACAACAATAATTAGTAATTATATTATCTCTAAGTACCGTAATCTACGAACTATGATTCAAAACTCGATAAAAAATCAATGGTTCAATAATCTTTTCAACATGCATAGGGAACAATAATTAATCAATGATTAATACTCAATGTGCTAAAAAATTAAGAACGCTATAAAAAAAGTATGTTGAAACTATAGTTTATAAATATTAAATAGTCAAACTATCTCGACCTATTAGTTAACTTCATATGTTAATAGACAAGTTTGGTGATGTTGGGAGAACTCTGTTGCAAGACTCGAAATTCACTTGTTAAAAAGGACATTATGTTTTACTTCACTTGGAACCAATTAGAGTTACTAAATTCGAACAAGAGAAAGTAAAGATACATGACAAAAGAAATAGTGGCTAGCGAGTCGAGCAGCAAAATACTCTTGCGAGCTTGCTCATAAATTGTGAATGAAATGTAACTTTCATTAAAAAATAATGACGAATCGGGTTGGGCGAACCGATCCCACATTTAGAGAAGCGAGTTAGCTCACACTCAATTCCCCCACAAGCGATTACGAACAGACTCACATGGTTTGTCAAGTGGAGCCCCTTAGTGGACAAGCGAAACTGAGTCCACATTCTAGTGAAGCGAGCCAGCTCATGTTTGGCTGGTCCCATAAGCAAGCACAAGTCAGCTCGCATGATGGGTAGCGTCGATCACCTCAGCTCGACTCAACCTATTTAACACCTCTTCACATTGTACACATATTTGCTAGAAGGTGTCGAGCAATCAAGTTAGCTATTCTTCATAAAATTCTATTACACATCTTTGGGCTAATTGAAAAGGGCAACATCATCACGACAAAACGAACATTTCTAAATTTAGCTAAGACAATAATTTCACACGACTATAATCTTTATTATTTTTTTTCTTATTTTGTATTAAACACGAGAAAATCATTTGATCTTATTCGTCTTCCATCCTCTTATCTCTTCTATTTTGGAAATATTTTTAGTAATTTAAAAGAACTTCTACTATCTAGTCAAAATTAAACTTTAATTTCAACCACACATTCGAAATCAATACTCATTTTACCCATGCAATATGTTATCCACGTTAATCCTCTTAAAATTTACTAATAATAAAATCCAAACGTATGCATCCTTATCTAAAAGGTGCAAGATTGATAATAAGAAGTTTAAAGAAAAAAATATAAAAGTAAATCATATAATTTAGGTTGCCTCTTTAACATAAGAAACTGTTAAGGGATATATATCCCACATCGATAAATGATGTTGATACAGACCAATTAATAAAGATCTTGGACTACTTCTCTTAACAAGGTTAACCTTTTAAGATGGACCCCAAATCTTAACAGAAACTTTTAAATTGGGAATTAAGAGCAAGTTTTGCTATGCCTTCAAAGTTCACTCATGATAAGTTTTAAATAAACCACCTAGAGCATCTACCTCATTGAGCTAATATGTTGATCAATGGGATGGTAGCTAGCAACATTTTTGAAGACCACCTACTCAACTTCCTTACTATTCTTTATGCCAAGTTTTGGAAGTGTTTATTCTGCCTTTAACTTATTATAGACGATGGATTGTGTTCAATATGATTGAACTCTGTTTCTACTCTCTTTCATTCCTACTATAGAAAGAAGCTTTGCTCCCATGTAAAAATGAAAATCGTTTTGAATGTTGTTCAGAATTCTGATCGATTGAAGTTGTAAATTAAAAAATTTCCTACATATACAATAAATTACTGTAAAATAAAAATAAAAATCTGATTAATCTATTTTGGTCCTAGGTGGACCCCGTCCAAGTAGGCCGGGTACTTGAGGAACAATGTTAATTAGGTCCTGATATTGTTTGATACAGTAAGATTTTTCATCACAGATTCATCCAATAAAATATTATATATACAAATCAATAAAGTTACTTTAAATTTCAATCGTACATTCTTCAAAAAAAAATACTATTCATTACTATATTTTTCTACAATAATGAGGGACAAACACAAACTTAAACGAAATTTCCATTAACCAACGGGTCAGACAAAATGGGGTTGTCTAATAACGTTGTTCCTCGTGTACCATCCACCAATTATGTCGTTGACGCCAATTTTGTCTTCATTTTCCACGTGTCAGACAATGGGACCCACACTTCAGAAGGCACATGAATCCAATTATTATTGGATTAATGTTTTGTGCAACTGTAATGTGCGTTGCGGTGCCGGTGTCCGTGCCTGTCATATATAAAAATAGGGGGAGTGAAGTAGGATAAATCGAGCCGTTGAATTCAGTTAGTCAACGTGTCAATTCGATCAACCAAAGTGTAATTTGATTCGTCCCACAAGACCCTCGCTACTCGTCTATGTTTTTTTAATTAAAAAATTTTCACTCACGAGTCAGCTCATCCCGTTCCACTTTTCACCCCTACATGAAATGATGCAACAAGTGAATAAATGACACAAGATAAAGATAATTGAATGAAAAATATTTAAAAGTCTATTGACTTGTAAATTGATCGTACTCGATATAATAAATTGTATGTAACACATTATTACTTTTCTTTTTTCTAATATTTCGAGATAAAACTTTAGTCTAATCAACAATACCGTACCATGAAGTTTTGTAGTATAATATTACCTTTTGTGTAATAAATTGTACAAAACACATCATTAATTTTCTTTTTTTCTAATATTTCGAGCTAAAACTTTAGTCTAATCAACGATATAGTATCATAAACAAGAAGTCACATCAAATGATTTTGATGACTCAATGGTGTGAAAATGCAGTATCTATCATGTGGGGTGGGGGCGGGGGTAGGGGATGAGATCCAAGGCAACAACACGAATATGCCCAATCAATCATGTCTTATATAGTATTCAAATTTACCATTGTACATGTAATGAAATGCACATACCTTGCAGTGCAATAATTCAATCAAATAAGTTGTGTTGATAAGGTTTCTATAATAATGTTCCTCTCATATTCTATTAGTTGTGAGGTCTCTCTCCCTTTTCTTGCTTTGCTTTTAATAAATGATTGTATGACCCATTCTTAATATAACATCAAAATGTTGCAAAGAATCGTATAATTTTGTCGAAAAGTTAGGGATATCAAAATGTGAACTTTGAGCACGGCTCAAGCAAGGCTCGGTTAAGTACAGGCTGTGCTATGGGCCGTCCTTGTGGGTCAGTCCATGCTGCCCTATATCTTCATTTATATGTAAGAAAAAGTAACATTACACCGTGCTGAAATTAATCATTGAGGACATAATGTCACAATGAAGCCTTATTACTTATAAGTGGAAATTGGGCATTTAGGGTACAACATGAGATTGGCCTCTGACTTGAACATTGACAAAGTGTGGAGCCTCCATTCACATGGAAAAAGCATAAAATACAAAGTGATGCAAAGTTCCTTTCACTCTTTTTCTCAATAGAAATGATCACAATTACAAGCAAGTTGAAGCAGCAAGATCATGAGGTTTCTAACCTTTTTTACAAGCATGCTTATAAGTGGAATTCTGCCACCAGAACACGTCTAAGGTCCACCCCTTGAATAATAACAAAAGAACAAGGGGAGAAAGTTAGTAAAATAATTATCTCCGGGTACATGGCCTGGAGACTTTGGCATAGCAGGCCCGACATTCCTGACCTCATGGCCGAGAGAGCTAGGCCTAGCACGCCCTGGCCTCGGCCTAGCCCATCTTTACATTCCTAAACACTACATATCCTTAGGACCCATGTTTTTGATCAAACATCAAGATCTATCCAATATAATGACAAGACAATGCAACAACTATAAATTCATTATTCATTCTGTTCATAAATAAGATCTAATATGACTAGATCTTTCAAAACCACAACTACTGTAAATTGACACAATAAATAAGATGTTTTATTTGAGTTAAGAAAATAGTCACCTTGTTTCATTTGAATTAAGAGAGTACTAACCTTGTTTTCACAATAAAATTATGTAATGACCTGACTGTAGGGATGTCAAATTGGTTCTCTGGCTCGCGCGGCCCGTGGCTCAACCCGAAAAATGCCCGAGCCGACTCGGCTAGCGACTAGATTCAACCAAGCTGAGGCTCGGGCCATGAGGCTCGTCTAGGCCGGCTCATGCCATGAGACAGCGTGTGTCGGACAGTCACAAAATACTTTACACAGGCAGCAAGTCGCGGCAAAGGCAACCAGCCAGGTTTAACAAAAAAAATAAAAATAAAATAAAATCATGAGCTGACTCAACTCGTCTAAATAAGACTCAAGCAAAAGCTCGGATCAAGTCTATATTTTTTGGCCAAGCAAAAGCTCGAATCATTTTTACCCGAGCCGGCTTAGCTCGGCTCGGCTCGTTGACATCCTAACATGACTATGATTTTTTATGTAACATTTCACAAACTAAGGTGTTTCCATAGTGTGAATATAATTCTCAATGTATGATCACATTTTAGTAAATTTTCAACGAAGTGTGATATAGTAAAATTTATAGATTATCTTTGCGCTTGTATTTTGATCCATTGTAATCCATCTTCAACAATAGAATTCAAATTAGAACAAAGATATCTTCTATGAATTAATTTAACCTAGACTCAAATGATTTAACAAGCTTTTCAAATAAACATCATTTCATAAACATCTTTTCAATGATAATGCTAAATATTCTTTTACAAGTGCATATTTATTTTTAAAAAAATCGATAAACATTGAAAATTTTGAAAATTAATGAGTGGAGATTTTGCAATTCAATTGAAATAACAAAGGTTCTTTCATGTATCTATCCAATGAAAAATAACACGACATAATCTTTGTCGTTAAATTCACACAAACCATAAGGTCAAAGGGCAATCCTAAAGGCTACAAACGCTTAAGGAATACTAAAACTTGTTTCAATCAACCACGAATTATCTAAGGTCAAATATAAGAAAAAAAAAAAATCAAAAAAGTCGAGCATTACACCCTAGCTTAAAGTCTATCTGTAGTGGGGGATTTTTCAAAATAACTCATGAATAGTGGTTTTTAAAGAATTTTATTAAAAAGTCAATTTTACCCTTAATGAAATGGGTCATTTATTGCAAAATAGNACTTTTATTTTCTGATGATCTATAAATAGATGCAAATATGCATCTAGTCAAGGATGAATACACCTTGCAAACTTTAAGCCCTGTTTGGTACACATTAAAATTTTCATTTTCACTCTTTTACTCATTTTCAACCACACATTTTTCAATAAAATAATATTTTTCATCACATCAATAACTTTTCCTTTTTTTTTTCAACCACACATTCTTCATCAATTTACTATTCCAAAATACATTTTTTTCAAAATAATGTGATTCAAATACACCCGTTATATTAACTCAAGACTCACCACTCCATGCTTTGAACCCAGACGCCTATGCCGAGGCAGGAGTACTTATTGTCTGTGTAATGGATTTTGCAACTGATCATCGTTGGATTTGACTTGGCTGCAGATGCTACATCTAGGGTTGGGCCCATAAACCAAAAACTGCCAACCCAATCCAACTCGAATCGGGTCAGGTTGGGTCGATTTATAATAAAAACGGATTGGGTGGGGTTCCAAAAAATTATAAAATTATTTGGACCAGGTCGGTTTGAGCTCAAACCCACTTAAATTGAACCAACCCAAATACAAAACCCTGCCATTTGCATCAAAAGTCATCTTCTAGACTTCTACTGCCTCAGTGCCTCACCACTATCATTTCCAACTCTGCCTACAGCTCAATCGGGTTTCCACAGCTTTCTTTATCGCCGACACTGTCGATTCCAAGCCCAAGGTCGAAGAATATCTAAGGAAATTCACCACATCAGAAAAAGGCAAGATTGATGAATATTTTTTTTTCATTTTTTCACTTAGCATTTTCAATGGTGAATGTTCGTGAGATTCCGCAAGTGTACGGATCGCGACAAGTAATAAAGTGAATTTTTTAAAATCCGAATATCGTCCCACATAAACTATTATCTGCTATAAAGTTTTAAATTAGCTAGCTTTAATTTAAATTAAAATGGTAACTAAGAATCAAATCAAATTATGTTTTCAAAGCGAAATTCTAAGTAATAAAATAACGAACTATTTAATAAAATAACAAATTAAATTAAAAGCTGAAGATAAGATTATGTGATTAGATAATTAGGATTTTCAATTTCACTTAGGTTATTAATCATACATTTAATTTCAATTTATTTAGTCATTTTTCATACATGCCAACGATCGAATTAACTTGATGTAGTTAGTGATCTCTCTCAAACAACACTAATCCTATTCATATGTCCGAACTTACTATATCTCTATCTATGTAAATTCACACACATATAAACGCTTTATTTATAAGAATTCAACAAAGATCGCATAGCTTATAATTATCTCTCGATCTCTTATAATATCTATGTCAATTATTGTATGAGCTAGAATTATATATCACATTTCGGTCTCAATATTATTTCCTAAATCAATTAATTGTTGCGCAGACAATTAATGCATTAAACACACAATAATTAATTAACA
>CAIGRF010101989.1:10052-35820 GCA_903798235.1 Fraxinus ornus | reverse complement strand
TTTTATTTTTCCTTTCGAACCTCAAATGGTTCTTTGAGAATTTAAGAATGGACACTTGATCATGTAATTACATATCATGTGCAATGCCCCTAACTGGACAAGTCTAGAGCTTGTCCAATGGTTGCATTTTTTTAGTGGAAAATGTTAAAGGTTCCTTAATATATTTTTGTATTATACCTGATTTTCGAGAGAGGTAAAGTTCCCAAGATTCTTTGCAAATCAAGACATCGGTGGTATCTGTCTTGAAATAGGCCATTGAAAAGACTGTTTTGTGGTGCATGAGGCTTATATATTTTGATTTTTAGACTTGCATCGGTACCCTGAACTGTATTCTCGGAACACCTTATGCACTGGCACATTATCAATTGGAAAGATTGTACAGACTTTGTTATTAGAAAGAAGTGGAAAGTTTACATGGTTTTGAAGCAATCAATATTGCAAAGTATCTGAGCAAGCTTGAATAATGAGTAGGAGTAAAATACCTAAGCTTTCAGTTTCGATTTTGGGTAGAAAAGAATATGCCTGAGTTCCAGTTTTTACTTGCAGTTTGTTATGTAATTATAGAAAATGATGGTCGACGTTATATCGGGTAGACACAAAACTACGATCAATGCAAAATACAGTTTGATATAAGTGATTGGAATATTCATAGAAATGTGAAATATTCTGTGTCAGTTGAGCATGTTGGTCATGTTTATTGAGCTAAATTTGGCTTAATCTTTTGAAATTCCTATGGATTGGTTGTCTATTTTTCCTTTTTCTGACCAGCAACTCAATTTACCCTCAACCCCAAATATTTATCTGAAATTTAATGCTGTCATTATGAGAAGCATATTAATGAGGAATAAGCTGTCCTGTTCAGTTTGGTGTTGTTATAGTATCTACTTTTCTTATTATAGATTGGCTCCTGCAATGGTTGTTCTCCTGTGCAGAATCGTGATACTAGTGTGCTAGTCAGGTTACGACCTGCTTGGGAAGATTTGAAAAGTTATTTCACTACGAAAGGTCGGAAAAGGTTTGAATTTTATGTTTGTACGATGGCTGAAAGAAACTCGTGTTGACTAAATTCAGCCGCGCTGACTATGTGAAGTGGAAATCTGAGAACAGGATTGTGGCTGATGGTGTCAATGCCAATGTTAGTTTCTACCTTACTATATGCCCTTCTGCTAAACTTCAAAGCTTTTACTTAGATTATAACATGAGAAACTTGTTGGGATATGCAGCTTCTAGGATGTCATGGGCCCTTAGCTAATCGTCAACCAGGAAGAGCATTTTTGCAATCGAGCATGACTACTTAGAAGACTCAAGTGATCTGCTGGATATTATGTAAATTTAATGTTGTATTTTTATGCTTGGACTATATTGAGAGTTGATGTTCACCTTGTGACATTGTACGCTGGTCGGATCCATTTTAATATTTGTACCTTAATGTTTCTGTTATGAAAATTCGTGGGGACTTGGTCTTGAAAGGAAAAGTTGATTGTTCTCTATCGTCTCTACAATCTCTGTTGTTCAAATTGCCTTGGTATCGTTTCTTGTTGGTTGGCTGGTTGGAGTCATAAAAGAGCTCAATTACTTTAATCACGAAAATGATCTACATCCACTTTCTAGTGGCTGTTATCATTAGCACGATCACAATTTCTATATCAATTTAATAAAGGATGGTAAATTCCATCTAGTTTTAAGTTTTGAGCAAATTACATTACTCTCTCTCAAGATATTGACAATAAAATAGACCTATTTTCCCTTTTCAAAAATATACATAGTTAGACGTCGCTTAAGGTTGCTAAGCTCACTCCAATGCCTCGATTTCATTTTTTAATTTTGTTCAGTTGAGCAATCTGTCACTAGGCACTTGCACGCTGATAGTATTTTTGGTTTTGACTTTTTACAATAAAAAACCGCAACATGAAATGGAATGCAAGATATTCTTATCACAAGTTACATACAAGAAAAACAAGATCTTGCCTAATTTAATTTAGGTTGTGTTTTTTATATCAGGAAAACAATATTTTAAGATTCAATCAACTTCAAATTTTATATGTTATTTAATACTATATGAATATTAAACTATTAAAATTTATTGAATAATCAGATTTCTTGAATAAAATATTATAAAAAAAATTCTCAAAATTTCAAAGTAAACGCGTTTTCCATTTTTCTATTTTGAGAAACCGTTTTTCAGAATGACAAAAAGAACGCATTTTCAACAATTTCAAAACAGACACTCAAAACACAAAATACAAAATGAAATCAAAACTCAAAATACAAAACTGAAACACAAAGAGAACAGCCCCTAAATGTCTTATTGAGAAGCAAAGTACCCGTCCAATTAAAATTTTGAGAAGTGACAGAGGGAAAGCGTACACTTCCAATCAATTTAAAAAAAATTGTGAAGATGAAGGCATGGAGAGACAACTTACAGTTGACTACACTTCACAGGAGTATCTAAAATGAAAAATCAAATGATAATGAGATGGCAAAGTCAATGTTACATGATGGAGGCCTAAAAATGAGCTGAATTTGCATATACTGCAGTTTATTTGATCAACAGGCGGCCGACTAAATTCGTGTGTAAACAAACACCTTTTGTTAAGCATCTTAGAGTATTTGGTTGTATTTGCCACGATCAAATTGCAAAGGAGAAAAGATACAAGCTGGATGAGACAAGTGAAAAGTGCATATTTTGTTGGCTACAGTACACTACTATGTCAAAAGGTTATAGGTTGTACAGTTTGAAAACCAACAAGATTATCATTAGCTGAAATGTGATATTAAAAAAAAAAAAGGCTAAATGGAATTGGGAGCAAAGTAAAGAGAAGAAGCAATTTGTTCCAATCACTATTTCACAGCAAAATGCAACTCAAGAAGATTGAAATAATTCTGGAAACTCGTAGCCACAAACAACATCATCTCCAAGTTCAAGTTCATCATCACCAAGTTCAACTCCAAGCTTAACTCCAGTAAGAGTGAGAAATTTAAATGACATTTATGAAAGATGTAATTTTTGCGTTGTGGAGCCAGAGAATTTTGAAGAAGCAGTGAAGGAATAGGCTTGGAAGAAAGCTATAGAAAAAGAAATTGATGTGATTGAAAAGAACAACACATGAGAGCTTTTTGATAAGCCTGAGGACAAAGAAGCTATTAGCATAAAGTGGATTTACAAGGTAAAATACAACTTAAATGATTCCCTAAAAAACCAAAGCAAGGTCGGTTTCAAAAAGCTACTTACAACAACCCATTATTGACTATCAAGAAACATTTACTCTGGTAGCTCGTCTTGATACCGTGAGAGCTCTTTTTTCTTTGCTGTCCAGAGAGGATGATTGTTGTATCAACTTGATGTAAAGTTAGCTTTTCTAAATGGAGAGTTGAAAGAAGAGGTCTATGTTGAGCAACCGCAAGGATTTGTTTATGTAGAGAAATTTTCAAATATCGTATTTGTTTATTCTCTTAAAAATAAAGACTTTTTCCAATACCACAATATATTTTTGGATAGATAATACGAAAATCAATATAAAACTTAATAATCGGGGACGTAATTCCGTAGTGTTTCAAAAATAATAAATTTAACACCGACAGGCAGAATGACTAATGAAAATGGATTGCTGTTGGGTTTGTGGACACCACATATCTCCACATTGGTATGATATTGTCAACTTTGGACCTAAGCCCTCATGGATTTGCTTTTGGGCTTTACTCCAAAAGGCCTCATACCAATGGAAATATTGTCCTACACTTATAAACCGATCATATTTTCCATGTCTAGCCGATGTGGGACTTATTTTGCTCCCAACAATCCTTCCCTCAAACGAAGGACCACATCATTGTGGCCTCCCCTTAAACGATAATCCACCCGCCAATCATCTTGTACCGCCGTTATTACCGTCGCCTTTGACCAAACGGGACCCACCGCCTGAACACCATATTTTTATGTCAGGAAGACTTTCGACACAAGGCACTTCAAACGCGGATGATTTTTTAGTCACATCGTGAGGCTAATTAGGGGACCTGGACCACGCTTTTCCACTGCGTTCCTCCGGCTAAGTCTGGGCTTGGCTCTGATACCACTTGTTGGGTTTATGGACACCACATATCTCCACATTGGTATGATATTGTCTACTTTGGACCTAAGCCCTCATGGATTTGCTTTTGAGTTTTACCCCAAAAGGCCTCATACCAATGGAGATATTGTCCTACATTTATAAACCCATCATATTTCTCATGTCTAGCCGATGTGGGACTTCTTTTGCTCCCAACAATTGCTAACTTTGTCATCCTCTGATTAATTATAAAACCTAATATCAAGCATAATTAGATATATCAAACAGTGCCACGTGGAATTAAAGTGCAAAATTAGTCATTTGACCCAAGAAACATAATCAATATTTTATTTCACACTTTGGAGAAATTCCTTCCTGTGGATTACAACTATTTTTAAAATACTATATGAAATATCCACATAACAATTTATTTATTTTCTATCCCATTAAATACGTACACTTTTGGAACAATTATTTATTTTCTATCCCACTTATTTTTCCACTAAAAACTGCTGGTTTAAGGCAATAATGAACAGGTTTGAGCGGTTCTTGACAGATTCATTTGTAATTGGACCAATTATTGCTAACCAGACCGGATCATTGTTCGGTTCACATGTTCCCGGGCTGAACTGGTCGGTCCGATTTTAAGAACTATGGATTTATGTGATAGAAAAGTTTGTCAAACCTTAAGCAATGCCTCTCGGGCTGCTTCTATCTCTAGCTCTCTCCTCCTCTTGGCTTCAGCTACAGCCTCTGTTCCGCTTTCCTTTAAGCATCTTCTGCAGCTTGGGCTTCAGCTAGCAAACTGGCCTTCTCTGATCATACAAACAGTAGATTGTTAAGATTGGTTTTCAATGTCAAATGCAAATTAATTCCAGCATGTTAGCCTAGGCTTCAAAAGTTTATAATGTAAGTTCTTGATTGATTTTCTTAATGGTCAAAGTTGGAAATAAATAGTCACTTATTTTGACAATAAGGTAAGAGTTACTTTCAATAAAAGTAACTATTTCCGATTAAAAGTAAGAAAAAACTAATAAAAAAATGTTTCCAACAAAATGTTAGTTAAAAGTAACTTTAATATTTTTAAAGCTTAGATAAACATATTCAGTATTCTGTCATAAAATTTATGTGTTGGGGTTGTTCACACAGGTAAACTACCTCTCCCAGGGCGGAGCCAGGAATTCATCATACGGGGGCTAAAATTTTTAAAACGTAATGTACGAACAAAATTTATATATAACAAGGAAAATTGTAATACAATGTTACCTATTACAGTTGTACCTGACGATGTTTTATAGCATAAAATTCATCTATAATAGAATCTAGATCTAAATTCATACTAAATTCTCGTTCAATGTTTAATGTTAAACAATCGGCCAGAAAACCATCATTCATTTTATTACGAATTTCCGTCTTCACATGTTTCATTGATCAAAATGGTCGCTCCGCAGTCGCTGTTGAAACTGGTAGTGTAAGTACTAAACAAATCAACTTAGTCAAAATGACGTAACTCTCCGACCTTCTACTTGCAACCAATTCCCGACATAAATCAGAAAGTGTAGGCACTTGAAATCGAAGCTCAAAAATTACATCGTTCTGATAATGTTGCAACTCAATTTTCAAACAATAAATATCTTGCTGCGTAAAATTTTCGGGATAAAACTTCCCTGCAAGCTTACAAATATTATCATGTTAAATAATTCAAAAGAATTTTGTGGATCCAAAGCCATACTGAGGGAAAGGAGTTATAATAATATCTCATTAAATCTTGTATCTAACTCCATCATTAGAAAATCTACGGCGGCATTGAAGATATCAAAGTGGTAATGATGTTCAATGGTAGGATACTCACGACCACGAGAACGACCACCATGTATGAACCATCAAAGTCAGGTATATGTATATCATTTTCTCCTCAAAAAAGTTTCACCTCTTGAAGAAATTCTTCCCAGCCATCTTCTCTCAATGCTTGAAGGATACCTTTTGTAGTATGGACAAATCTCATAGCAGTTAAGATGTCTTGAGTTTTCTTTTGAAGGGCCTAACAAAGTACATCCGTAATTGCCAATATTCTACGCTTTAAATGCAAGATAAATACAAATTCAAATGTTGTCTTGTTTTTGTATACACCACTAACTTCGGATCGAGATCTTGCATTTGGAGAATGATCACTAAGATACTCAAACACCTTGCAAGTTGCAGCATACATATCAATCAATCTCTTCACAGAGCTATAATGGGAAGACCAACGAGTACCTCCGGCTAGTTGCAAATTACCAATCTGATTAGCCCCACTTCCTGACTCTCGTTCTCCAATTTCCAACAAATGCGCAATTTCTTTTCTTTCAGCACTTTTCAACTCATTAATACGCCTAGGAGATGATGTAATCATATTAATAACACAATCCAAATGAGAAAAAAAAAATCATTAATATCTGAGACATCCCTAGCTGCAGAAACCAATGTGAGTTGTAAACGGTGGGCAAAACAATGGACATAGTATGCATATGGACAATCTCAAAGAAATGATGCCTGTAGTCCATTCCAAGTACCACACATATTATTAGCACCGTCATACCCTTGGCCTCTCATGTTTTGCACTTGAAGGTTGAAACGAACAAGAACATCAGAAATTTGATTCTTAAGAGTTAATGAAGTAGTGTCACTAACACTTTTAATTGCAAAAAACCATTCTGTCAATATTCCATTACTAGTCACATACCTCAAGATAATGGTCATTTGTTCTCGTGAAGATTCATCCCGTGCTTCGTCAACTAGAATACAAAACTTTGCATCCCCAACTTCGTCATGAATTCTTTGTCGAACTTTATTGGCCATAATGTTTAAAACCTCTTTTTGAATGTCTGGAGATGTGTACGTAGCATTTTTGGGAGCATTACCCAACACAACTTTTCCTACTTTTGTATTCATTTTTCCAAATGCATCCACAATTTCAATGAAATTCCCACGATTCATTGAAGATGGAGATTTGTCATGGCCTCTAAAGGAACAACCTTGAAGTGCTAACCACTTAACACTCATAATAGTGGTCTTTAGACGCAAACGATTTTTCTATTTTTCCTCAATTGATGCAGAATGTATTACCTTGTCAATATGTTGAGTTGGTATCATTAGATCTTCAGCTCTTCTCTTACAACTATTATGATATAATGCATATGTTGTACCAATATGAATAAGAAATGCACATTTACTACCTTGGTTAACCCTCTTCCAATTATCAAATCCAACGGTAACCAACGATGAAATATTAGATGGAGCATTATCATTGAGAAAAAGGAAGCAATAAAAACAATACGCCTTATGTGTTGAAGGTGAATATTCTAACCAAGGAAACTATTCATACCAACGCTCCTGAAATCGACGTTTCTGCTTTCCAAATTCTTTACTCTGATAGTCCAAAAGCTTTGGTTGATAGGGTCCAACATTTAGATAGGCTCGTCTAATCTGATCGCGTTCATTAAATGGATGTTCACATATTTGCTTTCTTTTTCCTAGGTCCTGTTCAATAGAATCAGATGGTTCCGAATTAAAAGTAGAAGATGAAGGTCGTTCAACTTCAGGAGAAAAAATTGGATTTGGAATGGTCGTCATAGAAATTGGAAGACCCTGATGTTTGTTGCTTTTCGAAATATAAAAAAGTTCTTCCTTTCTTGGAAGAAGGTCGATCTTCTTCCATATTAAACCTAAAAGCATAGAGATATGAAATAAGCACAGAGCTCTCATTTTGAAAATTTAACATGAATTCCCAAACTAACATTTCCTAAATAAATTCCTAATTTAACATTACGATTCATATATTTGCGGAATATAAAATCGACAACAAATTACGAATCACAATTACTCAACAACTGAAAATCCCTATTCAAAAATAATGGATGGTCAACCAAGTGCTCAAGAAAAATTCAAAAACATCACTATTAATCATGGATTGAAGGTTAAAGGAAGACCTCAGATTCTCAGTCCTCAAATTGCCTCCAAATTTTTGCTTCACAATGTTCACATCCTCTATTATTTATTCTGTTTTAATTTAATTGCTCAAAGTCGAGTTTAATAGAGAATTAATCCTAAGATTAGTTAATCCCCAAATCTTTTAACAATTCACAATTTCACAACTTTTATCCCCACATTTCTCACTCAATCATAGTTAAATAACAATTAACAAACAATCATTAATACATCAAATTGAGTAAAAGTCTACAAAAATAGAAGTTTACCTGAACTGAAAGCTGAAGGCTTGAAGCTGAATCTGAAGCCTGAAAGGCCGACTGCTGCGATTGTTGTGCTGAAGAAGGTGAAGCTCGAAGCCGTGAAGTGGGCTGGCCGACTGGACCAAGTGGTGAAGCCTCAAGCCGTGAATGCAGTCATAGACAGAACACTGAAATAGATGAAATTGAGAAATTCAAATACTGAAATAGTTAAAGTTCTAAGAATATGAAACCTCGAAGTCGAAGCTCACACCGTGATCGTGCTGATTTTGCTGACATCGTGACCGTGCTGAATATGAAATCTTTGAAGTCTGGCTCCACCGCTCTAGCCCTTGTTGCGACCACTTGAAGTGGGAAGGGTTTGGGAATTTCAGAATTGGGAAAAAATTGAAAACATGAGATTTGATACGGTTTGGGTATTTGGAGATTATTGAGTTTCAATTGGGCTACTCAACAGTAGGCCAAATTAGGAAAATTCTACTGGGCTTGAATAGTGGGCTAAAATCAATTTACCTCCAATTTAATGTTTCTGGGCTTGGACTACACTGGGCTACAGCCCAGTGTAGCCCAGCACTGTATCCGCCACTGACCTCTCCTCTTCTGCATCTTGAGCTCCTGTATTTCATGTTGTAGTTTCTCAAGACCCCTTTCCTTATCCTGCAATGAGTAGATTTGATCATGTTCCTACTGAAATACTGGCACGATTCATTGGTGAGGTCATGTAACTAATCTGGCTGAGTGTCTTTTCTCGAGCTTTTAGGATAGTATCTGCAAATCAATTTTTCAAGAGAACAGCACGGTACAGCTTCCAGGTAACCAGCATTTATGTTTTTACTTTTTAACATTCCATTCTTAGTTCTTACCATCCAGATGACCATCTGAATCACCTAAATTTGGTTTCACTTGGAAACTTAGTTCAAGCTGGTCCAACCCGCTAATTGATACTGTGGATAGCCATGGATACAATATCCATAAGTAAATTGTGAGTTCTTACAATAGAATGCAATAAAAAAAATGTATAAATAAATTGTGAAATGATCAAATTTCATTTTAGCAGATAAAAGAGGATTCAGTTGATATGCAGAGAAATGGGAATGTTGATAATTCGACAATTTTACATTGAGAAGACTTCTTAAATCTAGCTTCTATTGGATACAAAAGCCACAGTAAGGCCAAAAATGAGAACAGGCATGTAAACTAATATAGTTGCACGTGGAAACAGGGACGGACCCTCATGCCGCCCGTGTTGGATCTGTCAGGAACTTTCATTTTTTGACAATAGATAAATATTTTAGCTTTTATAACTGTTATTTCA
The DNA here is from genome assembly GCA_903798235.1 of Fraxinus ornus. Lineage (NCBI taxonomy): Eukaryota > Viridiplantae > Streptophyta > Magnoliopsida > Lamiales > Oleaceae > Fraxinus > Fraxinus ornus. The sequence continues at coordinate 26,236 of CAIGRF010101989.1, read as the reverse complement.
TTTCATTTTCAAACGCCTCTTTCAGTTGGGTTGGTTAGAGCATGCAATTCTTATGAGATGTCTCTGGTTCGATTCCCTACCTTGCAATTCATGTATTTTTAGTTCTCCCAACTTTTATCATTTTACATTTTTTACCCAAATTAATGGCAATAGGGAGGGGGGTAGTCGAACCCGTGACTATCCTTAAAGATTATTGGAATCCTTATTATTAGGGCACTTGATAATACATTAATGCTAATATAATAATATATATTAAGTTTTAAATATTAATAAATGATCTCGCCCTTACGATCGCTGATTGTCGACGTTGATCAGTCAACGTCCGTCGGGACTGAACTTCAATGCAGATCCATCCTTGCATGGAAAACAAATATTTCTAATATTCTCGGTACAAGCACTATCAGACCTGACAATTTGATGATCACTATTCATAATGTAGATTTTGAAGACCATGCGTAGTAGTGTAAAAGATTTCATTGAGAAAATGTGCATAGAAACTAATCAAATATAGCCTCAGAACAATTTTAAAAAAAAATCTTATGACAACCAGACATGAAATAATTCAAACCTTGTTTGTCGCGGAAGCTCACTCCAAGGGTCGTCAAAACAATGTTTTTTGGGCTCAATTTCACATTACATTTCTCTACCCACAACCAATATATTCACATCGATTTCTCCTCAATCTTATCCACAAAGGATAAGATAATGGTGATGATTTGTAAGCCACAAAGGCACGAGAAAAAACAATGGAAGAAACAGGAGATGGGGGCCAAAACACAAAGTAAGCCACCGATTGTTCCTCTCCAAGCAAGCTGCCGGTTTTTCTTCTTCTAACATACAAATCACACACAAAACGGCGAGGGTAAAGACACCATATATATAGGCTAGTTTAGACTTTAGTTGGACAAATAAAAAAGGTTAAATGGGTCAAGATTCAAAGCCATTCAAGAGGATATATGGGCCATGAGTAACATTAATTGTTGAAATTACTTATAATGTCCCACGTTGTTTTCGTGTTGGTAACAATTTAATTCAAAGTTTACATCATCTCCCAAAATTCATTGGGTATCAAAACCATACATTGTTAATGTTTCAAAAAACTGTTGTAAAATTAGAATACTAGAACTTAAGTAGCCTCTTCAACACAATAGTGAAACCACGAAATTACGATTCATAAAAACCATGAAATTACGATTCATAAAAACCATGAATTTACAATTCACAAAACTCACCTATCCTAAATGATTGAATTCCAAGTTCATTCATCCCGACTATGAGCAAACATATCCCATGGTTTTCAATTGAAAGAGGTGATCAACACCTACAATAACTGTTGGATTTTCAAGAAAATCGCTCAACAAATACAACTAATGATGCACCAATACATATTTGTGTGTCGATACCATACGTTGGATACGCCGACACGCATTTTATTTTTTAACAAGTACTGAGATGGCACATCGTCCACAGGTTCATTAAATTATTAAAAAAATATTCATTTATATAGCATAAATTTAATTTTATACTTTTTAAAATTTTTCTTATTGAATTTTTTTAAATATGAGTACATATTTGTTATTTACAAAAAAATCATGGTAGAGTGTTCGAGAAGTGCCGGTATACGAAACGTGTCCGACACGAACACACTACTCTAGTTGAAGTGTTCGTACAATAGAGGATACAACTTGCAAATATATAAATTAAATGACAATAATCTCCGCAAAGATTGGACATTTAATTCTAATGACATAATAGGAAATCGTGCATGGTAATGAGATAAAAAATAAGAATTAACATATAATTAAGGAAAAACTCATGTTGTCTCTCCACCACCACATCACCACTGGCCTTTTTATCAAGGATTGAAAGAAGGAAAAAACGACGCCGTAATTTCGCTAGACTGTCACCCTGGCTTCACTCGAGCAGCAGAAACATAAACATCGTCACTCGCTTGTCGTCTTGCCGTCGATCGAGTGACAACCTATCGTTAAACTCTCGCTCGAGCGACAGTGTGATCCGAAAAATTTTGATTCGCATTTTAAAGCTTTTTATCTGGCCCATTCAATCCTAAACCTACAGCATAAATACCAGCATGCCTCTGAACGACTTTTTTGAAGGTTGAACATTAAGAGAACACATACTACATCAAATTCATCCATAACTTTCAACCTTCATTGTTCGATTTGTTCTTGGCGGTGAAAACATCAAACCTTCTTAATCCAAACACCAAACTACTTACTTCCCAAGCATCTGTTCGAGTTTTGAAGATCAAGAGAAGGTGACTAGAGTTCCAGCTATTGTTGGAGAATGCAGAATTCTTCTTTAATCCACATAAGATATATGAATTCAGAAAGTTGAAAGTTGGTGCATGAGCATACAATCTAGGAGGGTTTTGAAAATTGTAGTCGAGAGTTGGTACAGGGGCACGCAATCCAGGAAGGCTGTGGAATTTGCAGTCAAGAGGTTAGAAAGTACTAGTGGTAGTCGTGTCTGACGGACTGTAAGTTTAAATTCATTTATGAGTTCTATGCGAAGCTTAATGGCATAGTAAACTCTAGCTTCAATCTAGGTGAGAAGATCTCTAAGTCCAAAATAGTTCGAAAAGTCCTTAGATCCTTACCTGAGAGGTTTAGACCTAAGATTATAGCTATTGAAAAAATTAAGGACTTAGATACTGTTAAGATATAGGAACTTGTAGGATCGCTTCAAACTTATGAAATCATCATATCTCAACTGAAGAAGGTTAAATCCATAGTCATGAACACCATTGGGGAAGAAAAGAGTGAGTCTAGTGACGATGAGAACCTTAGGGACGACGAAATAGCTTATTTTGTTAAGAAATCTCAGAAAGCGATGAGGAATAGGAGAAAATCTCAAGAAAAAATAAATAGTGTCCCAAGAAAAAAGATAATCATGATAAAAGTAATCCTAGAACTTCTAGTAAGAAAACTCAGTCGGTTAGATGTCATGAGTGTTAGGATTTTGGTCATTATAGGAATGAATGTCCTAAATTTAAGAAGAATTTGAATAAAGGAAAGGATAAGGCATTAGCAGTGACTCTGACTGATGACGAATCAGATTCGAGTGTTCAGAGTAATACCTTTGGTGGTGAGGATGAACAAAACTTTGTGGCTTTCACGTATATAACTAAGATTGAATCTGATAAGGAAAGTGAAAAGGTGGAAAATGACGAACATAGTGAGGATTCTAAGGAAGACTATGAGGATGAGACCAATATTCATGAGTCTTATTGATAGTTGTTTAAGAAGAGTCTTAAAATCAAGTATGTCAATAAAGTCGTACTAAAAAATAGTTAAAGAAATTGAAAGAGAGAAAGAGATACTTATAGCTGACCTTCAGGACTTCACCAAAAATTTGAGTGAGTTGAAACTTATTAGTGAGAACTTAGAAGCTAAAGTTAAATCCTTAACAAGTGACCTAGAAAAATCTAATACTCAACTTCATTCCTTCATGAGTGGTACTCAGAAACTCGATAATCTATTCGGGATGAACAAGCCTCCTGGAAATAGGCACGGTCTAGGATATGTTCAAAATGGTAATACTACTAGTAGTACATCCAAGACCATGTTTGTCCTAGCCACCAACAAAGTTAGAAATATTGCTAATCCTGCACCCAAGGGCAAGAATGTTTTAGGATCGTGGCCTACTAGACAACGTATGACCAATCGTCCTATAAATCAACGACAACCGTCATGTAGTTTTGAACCAATGTTTATTCTTCCCAACTGTCACAATTGTGGTGCACTAGGACACATAAGATATAGGTGTCATAAACTTGATACTAGAAGTTAAAGCAAGGATATCTCGAACAAGTTTAACTTCCTCGTCAATTAGGCTAGCCACTTAACTAAGATGATAACTGGGTTAACTAGAATTACTTCTGCTTCTAAGAAGGTTTGGGGTTAAGAAGAGCGATCCACGAGGTCATGAGATTGATCATGCTCTTAAAGGTAAGAGCATCTATGTACCTCTTTGATTAAGTACTTAGGTGCATGCATGTGAAGTTGATCAAGTTCATTCATTCTTGCATGCATCTCATTTATTTTTGTTTTGTTTTTAAAGTTCTTGATTTAAAAAGCAAATTTAAAAAAATCGTGCTACTGAACATTTCATAATGCTATTAAATGTGGCATTTGTAACCGAGTATACATTCATCTCATTTGTAATGTAGTTTTCATTGCTGGCTTAGGTTATTATGGAGTACTTAATATAGATGTCTTCATGTACCATTTGCACTGCACAGATTATGATATTGTTAGTAAAACTCAACTGCATGTGTGAGATTTGAGATGACAATCACATGTTAGTAAGGTGATTTTGAACATGAATTGACCTTATTTATTAGACCTAAGCTCAAGTCTATCCCCTGTAATAAAAAGTTTAATATCTTCTATTCTTCTTCAAAGCCTATTTGACTCAAGCAATTAAGTATGCGGGGTTTCTCATAACCTGATGCCTATGATCAACTGACTTGGGATAACCAGCCGAAAGCTCGCTACAGGGTTATTTTAGTCGCTTAATGGATAAGAGCCTGTACTTAAGATGTAAAAAAACATAATGAGCTTAAAATACTGAAACATGAAAAAAAAAATTGCTCTAAGTCAGGGGGAAAAAAGAAAATATTCATACAAAATGAGCTTTTCTTTATAGGTTCTAATATGCTTGTCAATGGTTTGACTTTCATAAGTAGAGGAATACACTTATTGGCAGTGATGTTTAGCGTGTTCTTTCTCACAAAATTAAGGTTTAGAATCCTTCTTACAAATGATTAGTGACACTTTACACATATGGATCACTTATATAATTTACTCTATGTTAGCTTGAACTAAGTAAATGGGAAAGTTTTCTGTACATTGATTATACTTCCGCATGTTAACACCTTCATTTTAAAGTTATTATATGTTCATGTTGTACGTTTTTCATTATATGTTCCCTTGTCATTTGTGACAAAAAGGGGGGAGTAGTTAAGGATATGAGCATATGATGATAAGGATGACATTTTTGTTTTAGCTAGATTAAGTTTTGATGTTTAGTGATATCAATATTTTTGATATGTTGGTTTACATTGATATTGCATCTTAATTCAGCTGGTATAACTTATTATTAACTCTTTAAATTGTGTTTATCCATATTACTATTTCACGTGCTTTTACACTGGGTATTTGACTTGTCTATTTCAATAAATAGGTTAGACAAAAGAAAAACACATTTCAGCCAAGACAGTTGGTGTTGGGAGTATTAGTTATTTTTGTGTCTGTATTTTTACTATACTTTAGATTTGTAGTTTTGTCATAGAATGCCAAGGGGAGCTTGTTAGGTTTTGTTAAGTTTTAATATAAATTACAAGTCTGTGAACAAAAAGGACTAGATTTAATATGATGTAAAAGTCAAGAAGTTACAAATGTTATAAGTTGAGTAGTATTAGGTTTAGGGTTCGAGGATGGAAAGAAGGAAAAAACGGCGCCGCAATTTTGCTAGACTGTCGTCCTGACTTCGCTCAAGCAGCAGAAACATAAACATCGTCACTCACCATCGCCTTGCCCTTGATCGAGTGACAACCTGTCTCTAAGCTCTCGCTTGAGCGACAATGTCATCCGAAAAATTTAAATTCGATTTTTAAGGTTTTTTATCCATCCCATTCAATCCTAAATCTACAATATAAATACTACCACGCCTCTGAACAACTTTTTCGAAGGTTGAACATTGAGAGAACACATACTACATTAAATTCATCCATAGCTTTCAACCTTATTGTTAGATTTTTTTTTGCGGTGAAAACATCAAACCCACTTAATCCAAATACCAAACTGCTTACTTCTTAAACATCTGCCAGAGTTCTAAAGATCAAAGAAAAGTGATTGGAGTTCCAGTTGTTGTTGGAGAACGTGGAAATCTTCGTTAATCCACAAGAGATAGACGAATTCAAAAAGTCGAGAGTTGGTGTAGGAGCACGCAATCGAGGAGGGCTGTGGGATTTGCACGCAATCGAGGAGGGTTGATGGACTATAAGTTTAAATTCGTTTATATTGGATTTTTGACTCGCAAAGTGTTCGAAGTTTTTAACCAATTGGGACTTCTCTGTGATCATTCTATGTGTTATTTGTTGTTTCATATAACTACGGCAGTTCAGCATAAGAAAATTGAATTGATTGATTAAACATGTAAAGATAATTAAAAGTGACTTGTTGCTATGTAATTATTAATTTTTAATTCGGCATAATCACCTATTCACCCCCCTCTAGGTGTGATTTGGGTCGAACCTCGTAATTTCACTACTGCTGCAGAACCTTTCAAGGATTCAGATTCTCTATGAGAGATACTCCTATATTCGGACCTGAAAGAATAGTGTATCACCAACCACCATGACAAATCAAAAATATTGTAGAACCATAAATTTGAACTACAAAAACATCATTGGATCACATCAAAATAAAAAATGATTATCTCAAAAGCTTGTAGAAAGCTATTATTCTCATGCTATAACCACAAGAAATGAAATGGAGATATGCTCATCACATGAATACTTCACAAGCCAACTCATTAACATGGTGAGGAAACAATAGCTAACCACATTATTAAACCTCGGGTATGCTTGACCAACACCTTAGCTCTTTTCAAAATAAAAACTTACCTTCTCATCAAGTAACATAAATAGGAGAACTTAATTATGTGAGAGTGCCTTATGCCCACCACAATACCAGTCTATCATCTTGACAAGGTACTTTACCCCTTTCTTTAGTTACTACTCGTTATGTTTTTGTTGATAGATAGTGATTTTTTTTTTAATAAGAACAAAGAATTGCGAAGATCGAGGACCATAAGATTACAACTATGTCTACCAAATTGGTAACATCTTTTGAGATGATGAATTGTTAGCATTCATGTTAAGCATCAAGGTTCATCTTGTCTTAAAAGAATGTTTAGAAAGTGTTTATAAACAGTTTAAATTATAAATAAATAAAATTGATCGGTGACAAATGGATAATTCTTGTAGGTCCCTCGAAATGTGGATGAAAAGTGGCTTGAATGCTTATTAACATTTATAAACATGAGCCAAACATAGGCTAACTATCCTGAATTTGTTAAGGCCATTGCACACTTGTCTGTGAAAGGTACTTCCATTTATAAGCAGACATTATAGCGGCAAAAAGTTGTAAAAAGCGCAACGGTAACAATCTTCATGAATTACAACTCCAAAAGGAGTTCATTCATCACAGGGTAATAACAGAGTTAAATCTACCAATGGCCACTCAAGTTTATACTTAGTGTTTTCATGACCACCCAATTTGATTTTATTTCACCATGACAATCCAACTTTACACTTAGTGTCACTATGACCATCCAATCTGATTTTATTTCACCATAGTCATCTAATTTCATATAGCGTTTCACCATGACTACTCAACTTCTTTTCGTCATTTTCACTAATTTTAAAAGGGGTAAAATGACAACTTTGCATTATATATATTTAATAAGTAAAAGAAACAAAAATAAAATAAAAAACTTAGTTAAAAAATTTTACTGAAAAAAATAATTAAAATAAAATAGAAACTTATCTAAAAAAAGTATTTTTTTTGAAAAAATAAAATCTTATTGTTACATTAAAATTTTGCAAGCATAAAGGTTCGTTGTACAAGTAATAATTGTGATGATAGAGTTATCGTCCCACAAGGAATAAAACTTAATTCTAGTGTATTCGATATATTTAAATTCGTGATTGTAACAAAATACGATCGATTTATTTCTAACTATGTTTTATAACTATAAAATCAATGAATATTGGTTTAAGTCAAAGGTGACGAACGTATTGGATTTCCGACTCCACTAATCAATTCTTAGTTTCAATTCTCAACTTGTGACAGTTAATTCAATCCATGCAGTTGTGACGATCGGTAATTCTACTTTTATTTACTATTCTTTTTCAAGATATAATAAACATATGATCGCCAAAAGACGATCTTATTCCTAGTCTGAATTCATNTACCAGTCTATCATCTTGACAAGGTACTTTACCCCTTTCTTTAGTTACTACTCGTTATGTTTTTGTTGATAGATAGTGATTTTTTTTTTAATAAGAACAAAGAATTGCGAAGATCGAGGACCATAAGATTACAACTATGTCTACCAAATTGGTAACAGCTTTTGAGATGATGAATTGTTAGCATTCATGTTAAGCATCAAGGTTCATCTTGTCTTAAAAGAATGTTTAGAAAGTGTTTATAAACAGTTTAAATTATAAATAAATAAAATTGATCGGTGACAAATGGATAATTCTTGTAGGTCCCTCGAAATGTGGATGAAAAGTGGCTTGAATGCTTATTAACATTTATAAACATGAGCCAAACATAGGCTAACTATCCTGAATTTGTTAAGGCCATTGCACACTTGTCTGTGAAAGGTACTTCCATTTATAAGCAGACATTATAGCGGCAAAAAGTTGTAAAAAGCGCAACGGTAACAATCTTCATGAATTACAACTCCAAAAGGAGTTCATTCATCACAGGGTAATAACAGAGTTAAATCTACCAATGGCCACTCAAGTTTATACTTAGTGTTTTCATGACCACCCAATTTGATTTTATTTCACCATGACAATCCAACTTTACACTTAGTGTCACTATGACCATCCAATCTGATTTTATTTCACCATAGTCATCTAATTTCATATAGCGTTTCACCATGACTACTCAACTTCTTTTCGTCATTTTCACTAATTTTAAAAGGGGTAAAATGACAACTTTGCATTATATATATTTAATAAGTAAAAGAAACAAAAATAAAATAAAAAACTTAGTTAAAAAATTTTACTGAAAAAAATAATTAAAATAAAATAGAAACTTATCTAAAAAAAGTATTTTTTTTGAAAAAATAAAATCTTATTGTTACATTAAAATTTTGCAAGCATAAAGGTTCGTTGTACAAGTAATAATTGTGATGATAGAGTTATCGTCCCACAAGGAATAAAACTTAATTCTAGTGTATTCGATATATTTAAATTCGTGATTGTAACAAAATACGATCGATTTATTTCTAACTATGTTTTATAACTATAAAATCAATGAATATTGGTTTAAGTCAAAGGTGACGAACGTATTGGATTTCCGACTCCGCTAATCAATTCTTAGTTTCAATTCTCAACTTGTGACAGTTAATTCAATCCATGCAGTTGTGACGATCGGTAATTCTACTTTTATTTACTATTCTTTTTCAAGATATAATAAACATATGTTTATCACGAGAAGATCCTATTCCTAATTTGTATTCATATGACAAACATGAATTGAAGTTTAGGATCACACACGACCACACACTTTATAAATATTATTCCTAATATTTACTATTCATGTGTTCTATAAACAGTGTTCTACCTATCGTGAGTTTTCCAACACCAAAAATAAGCAACTTATTGCCCTTATAGTGCGCAAGCATTCTAACAATTATGCATGTTTATGGAATCACAACGCAAGAATTAAACTAAAAATAACAAGCCTTGAATTAGAAACTAAGAATCAAAGAGTTTTGTCATCCATCCAATACAATTGAATTTAGCCTAGCATATTAATGAAGAATTTACATAGAAAATAAAAGGAAGCCATCACCCGAATCATAGAAATATGAAGAAAAATCTGGATATCTTTACTTCAAGCTTTCAAATTCAGACCCAAAATGATTAATCATTCGTTCTTTGATGTAAATTTTCTTTCTTTTTCTGCTCAAAATATGGCTCTCCCCTAAAATCACAAAAAATTTCCGAATAATATATCAAAAAGGTTTCCCTAAATTATTACCAAAACAAAATAAGGAAAGTGGGGTTTTTTCTCGTTTAACCTTGATGCGTGCCTAGTGTAACCTAGGGTACGTGCTTGAGTTGTTTATGCAGCCTCTGAGGCTGCCTTGGTTTGGGGTTCGTGCCTTGCCTACAGGTGAGGGCGCATGCCTTGGTGCCTTTTGTGGCCAAATATCATTTTTGCTCCTAAACTCCTCCCGAGCTTTTTTTTTTCTTCCTTCTTCGCTTCTCTTCTTGTCAAATCTGGTCCTTTCATTCTCGACTTTTCATTTCTTGCTCCAAGCTATCTTTTGATTATTTGCATTTAATCCTCATCATCTCTTTCTACTTCGATTAACTCCTTTTCTTGCTCCTTTTCTCCAATTTCATTATATTCATCGATGTAAACCTAAAATATGTGATAAACAACAAATTCAGCCATAATTCAATCCAAATATCAACAAATATCCATGTTTCGATGATCCAAATAAGTGTATGAGATAGACTTATCAAACCCCCAAACTTGAACATTTGTTTGTCCTCAAACAAAAATGTGACTTTACTTAGCAATTGGGCGAGATACCCTGTCGTGTCTCAGGATTGGGATTTGTGTTAATACAAAAATTAGCTTCAATATCACATAGTTCAAATCAATCTCCACATGTTTCATGCAAAACTCGACGTGTGTGTGTATACTCATACCAACAAATCAAGCTCGCGATTGATACAGGTTTCAATCCTCAATAGTCTAATATGTCCTTACTCCACTCGAGAGATACACACCCCCAAACTTATAGTTTTCACTCTCTTTCCTTGAGGTGTGCTCCTAAGTTGAAGTTTAGCTGATTCCTAATCTTCACCCTCTCTAGTTCAGATAGGTTTGACAGATACAAGTGAACATTTCAATGAACAAGGGTTCTTCGATATTTGTTTGGTCCGGCCTCCAAGAGTTAACTATGTTAATAATCTTCTATCAAAAGTTTAATTCTCTAAAATAAGCGTTTGGGGCTTAATCTTAGTATTTGGCGTGTTCCTTTTTTGTGATGACTTCTTTCCATTAAGCGACAAATTGACCCATGTAGTGAGCTTCCATCTGATGTCTCCCAAGTTAGATGACAATATGGCACCAAGTTTTAAAAACCCTTGCAGGCTTAATTACTCGAGCAAAAAAATGCTTCGAAGAGAAGTTTCTCCATTAAGATGTTTCATCTTTTTATTTGTCAAGATATGTACAATGCCCCTTACTAGCTACTTATTCTTGAAAATCGACATTTGACTTAGGATTTTCGCCTAATCTCATCTTAATGATTAATCCACACAATAATTTCACGCATGGAACCCCTATTCATCTCAATGTCTCCCTATACTAGTTTAACCATCTCCAAGCTATCCTATAAGTGGTGTAGGAGAGTATATGATCATGATTTTTCTTTCAAGATTGAATGAACTATGTTCAACTTATCTCTGAGTATGAACCAAATCATTAACTCAAAATGCAAAACATGAGTATAGTGTGCCATAAAGATCAAGTTTCACATCAACAAGTATCAACCAACTCAACATGTAATATCTCCACAATTTTAAGTCTAGAAATAAATCCAATATATATATCATTTGCTGGCAATATTATCCACCCCACACAAACACACATAAAGACTAAAAAGATTAAAAGATTTTTTTATTTTTTTCTAAAACTAAAAACACACAACAATCACACTAATGCAGTAAACTATGTACAGCAGTCAATGATCACATAATGGATTCAGTCACCCCCAAACCTAACATGTGCATTGCCCTCAATGTACAAAAATAGAATAATGAAAATCAAAAAGTAGGGCAAAGAGGGGATGTGGGTACTCCCCTGGTCAATCTAAAGGCGAAAATGTATGTAATCCTCAAAACATATAGAAGCTGGAAAAGATGGAGAAGGGTGCGGAGGCAAGCGTGTAAGAATCTCTCTTAACAGAACAGATTGTTAGCCCATCTCATTCTGGATGTTGTTCACCATATCATAACTCTCATCAATCCGTCCCTACATGCCCCTCATCATGTCATAGGCGATCAACCTGGATACTAAGCTCATCAATCCGTCTGGCATATCGATCCATTCTCTAGGAAACCAAGTCGAATCTCCTGCTTGCACTGGACACATCCTCCCTCACCAATAGCATATGGTCATGTATAGTAGTGGCACGGGTCTCCACGTAACCAATTCTCAAATCCAAGGACTCAAGCATCTGCTTCATTTATAACATGCCCTTGATGATTTCGATCGATCCTACAAGTAACTGTCGTAGGAGTGGGGTGTCGGTGATAGGGTCAGGCTGTGGGGGCTGCATGCCCCCTATTGCTGCTGATAGCCCTACCTGCTTGCAAGGATATTTCACCACGAATTTTCAGCGGATGTACGTTTGATAGAAACACTAGTGGAGCCGGCTACTCTGCGGGAAGGAGTCATACTCCCAAGGATAAGTATATCCTACTTATAAGGCTCGGAAAAATCATCTTCTGATGTGCTTGTGGTGCCGAACCAAACTCAACAATTTGATTATATATGAATATCCCCAAATCAATCTTGAAACCCCGTGCCAAATGGAAGAGAAGTCGCGCTTTGGTAAAGTTGAAAGTAGACATATACAAGGTGGGATCAGTATTGTGGCAGATAAATTTCATCCGTATTGGTCAATGAGTGAGTCTATTGATTATATTCAAACTCTTCTCCTACATCACCCTGTCTTCTGTAGAGCATATGAACTACCGGGCCATATCCTACTCCAGAGGTGTTGGAATGATGTTGTCCCAAGTCAGATCATAATTCTCATCAATCACCTTGGGGGTGAACATCACTCACTTCTCCTGGATCCAGGTGTAGTGCTCATGATCGGATTCTGGATTGTTAATCTATCTGATAAAGTTCGCATAAAACTTCTGAACCAAAGTTGGATATATCCGATGTGGCTTTTCTATCACCCATGCCCACCTTGCTCTGTTGATAAGAGTAGATATCTCATAAATCTCGAAATCGTCCAGAACAACTTGCCTCTCAGGCCACATTTTCCTCCTTTGTAGTACCCGATCAAAGAGCTTTTTGTCATCAACACTATGAAAACACTGCACCCACCATCGTCGACACGTGTACGTGCCATAGTACCAGATGTGCCAGCATTTTCTTTTTTTTCTTTTTAGATGTAGAGGCCTCGCGTTGTCATTTCGACAAATCCTGTCACAAGGATAAGGAAACCGTCAGTCCATAGGTGAAAGAAAAGTGACCAATAAAAGAGCATTAGAATGAATCTTGTCATAAGGCGAAGGAAACCATCAGTCTATAGGTGAAAAAAAAGTGACCAATGAAAGAGCATTAGAATGCATCGGACAGGGAGAACAAGAGGTTGAATGTGCAGAATATAAAGATTGAATGTCGGGATGTATGCATTACCCAATTGTGTACAAAAGACGTTACATATATGTGTACAAACATGTAAGAGTGCTAATCTAATAACCAAAAGTGTGAGGAATGAATGTGGTGCAAAACAAAATGTAGCCAAACGCTTCACATGGGCATTTTAACAAACACTTGGCAGGCATATCTAAGAAATAATTGCCAAAAACATACATGAATTGTGTGAAAGCCCCAAACACCACAAAAAGTATAATGAAAAACCAGCACTACCTAAACCCATCCTCCATGAATACAAAATGCATAGTAAAATCTGAAAGAATTGCAAGAAAAATGCCAATAGAAGCGAGGTAGAGATATAGTCATTTTACCTTTGAATTCTTGAAAATGAATAGTGTGAAGTGATTAAAGATGGTATATTGAGTGAGGAAAACACCTAAACTTGGAGACCTAACCGGAATTTGTGGATAGATTTCATGGGCTAGGGGAAAAAGGAAGGAGAGATGGCGTGTGGAGATTGGGAAAAATGGGGTGGACAAAACCGGGCTGAGGCTCACCCCTACCAAGAGGCGTGCCCCTCACCTGCACGTGAAGGTGCGTGCCCTGGTCCATTGGGCATGGCCCAAATTTTGGGTTTTTTTTTAAACTGCCCTAAACTTCATATTATTCGGAACACCTCCGAATGATGCAAGAAGGGCGTGAAAGTGGTATGATGCCTAAAAAATTGCATAATATTTAAATATGTCGACTAGCATGCTTTTAGGCATTTCGTGTTCTAAAAATTTTGATTTTCTCTTGAACCACGTATTTTTCACTCCCAACCACCTAAGTATAATGGTAACATCCCCCAAACTCATGCAACACCCATTTGAAACTTATGTGAACACATGCAAGACTATTATGACCAATGCAATGGATGAATGATGCCGACTCTACATTAACATACCAAAATAATAAAAATCCTAATCTAACGCATCAAAGCTGAATAATAAAAGGGAAGAGACTTGGGTTGCCTCCCAATAAGCGCTTGTTTATAGTCTATAACTCGATTTTTTTTGCTTAGACTAGTCTGTATTGTTAAGTAGCACGATTGTCTTCTCGCTAGAGTAGTCACCTCTCCAATAACCATTGTCCATTTACTTTGAACCTCCTTTATTGATCCTGAGACATCACATCCACAGGGCCATGGGAAACACAGCTACTACTGTAAAGGGACCCGACCACCAAGACTTTAGCTTTCCCAAAAAGAGCTTGAGGCGTGAATTGAACATCAACATTTGCTGACCAACCTCAAACTCCTTTTCCCTTATATGCTTATCATGCATTCTCTTGGTTTTTTCCTTCTAAATCTTTTCATCCTCATATGATTCTAATCGAAACTCATCGAGCTCTTGAAGTTGAAGAATCTTCTTTTCTCCTGCTGCCCTTATATTGAAATTTAGATGACAATTATTTCCAAATACCAGCCTATATGGAGACATGTCAATTGGAGTTCTAAATGCTATTCTATCTGCCCAAAGTGCATCGTCTAATTTCCTTGCCCAATCCTTACGTGATGCATTGACTGTCGCCTCGAGAATATTTTCCAGCTCCCTATTGGAGATTTCCACTTGGCCACTAGTTTGAGGGTGATATGGAGTCGCGACACGATGTTTTACTCCGTACTTAACCAATAACAAATCCAATAAGTGATTGCAAAAATGCTTTCCACCATCATTAATAATCATCCTGGGAGTGCCATATCTTGTGAAAATGTTTTTTTTTTCAAGAATTAAGTTACCATTGACCGTCATTAGTTGGCAAAGCCATAGCCTCAACCCACTTTGATACGTAATACACTGCCACCAATATATATTGTTGACCATAGGAAGAAGGGAACGGTCCCATGAAGTCGATACCCCAAACGTCGAATATCTCAACTTCTAGAATGTTGTTTAAGGGCATCTCATTCATTCTTGAGATGTTTAAGGTCTTTTGGCACCAATCACAATTTTCACAATATAATGTTCATCCTTGTACAACGTATGTCAATGAAATCCTGATTGTAGTACATTCGCTTATGTCTTGATTGCAGTGAAATGACCTTCATATGGTGTTGAGTGGTAGGATTCTAACACTTGATGTTGCTCTACTTTCGGTACACATCATCCTATAATCTTATCTGGACCCCATCTATAGAGAAATGGATCATCCCAAAAGTAGTATTTCCAGTCAATGAGGAATTTCTTTTTCTGATGACTTGAGTATTTCGGTGGGATGATGGTGTGGCCTAAATAATTTACGTAATCTGCATACCATGGCATAGTAATGATCTGAAATAGCATCTCATCCAGGAAAACTTTATTGATTTCCTCTAAAAGGCCTGGCTCCTGTTATTCAAGACGAGATAGGTGATCTGCAACAACGTTCTCACTCATCGTTTTATCTTTAATCTCCAAGTCAAACTCTTGCAACAGGAGTATCCATCTAATAAGTCTCGACTTTGTATCCTTCTTACTCATTAAATACTTTAAGACTGATCCGTGTAGATAATCATATTTGACCTAATCAAATATGGCCTAAATTTGTCAAAGGCGAACACTACAGCCAAAAGCTCATTTTCTGTAGTAATATAATTTATGTGAGCCTTATCCAAAGTCTTACCAGCGTATTGAATGGCATATGAAATCTTTTATTTGCGTTGACTCAAAACTTGTCCCACTGTGTGATCACTGGCATCACACATAAGCTCAAACGGATAGTCCCAATCTAGAGCATCCAAAATTGAAGCAGATACCATTTTTCCTTTACAGTGTTGAACGTTGTTAAACAGTCCTCAAAAAAGTAAAATGGAGCCCTTTTTTCCAATAAATTGCACAAAGGCTTAGAGATTTTGGAAAAGTCCTTGATGAATTGACGGTAGAACCCAGCATGACCCAAGAAACTGCTAACACTCTTCACAGAAGTAGGTAGTGGTAATTTCTCAATGACTTGGATTTTTGCCCGATCTACTTCAATTCC
>CAIGRF010101973.1:0-11731 GCA_903798235.1 Fraxinus ornus | reverse complement strand
AATTACCATATATAACCTTTAAAACAAAGTCTACGGCAACGTTGAAAAAACGCTGCAAAAGGGTCTACCACAACGTTTAAAAAACGCTGCAAAAGGGGGTCTACCGTAACATTTAAAAAAAAATGCAAAAGGGGTTTACCGCAACGTTGGAAAAACGCTTCAAAAGACTTTTTTACAATGGTGAATAAATGGTGCAAAAAGTCTTCCCTCAAAGGCAACACCGACCTCCGCAACACTTGGAAAAATGATGCAAAAAGTCTTTTGCAGCGTTTTTTGACCGCTGCAAAAGCCCTTTTTTGGTTTGGTGTAGTGAAAGCAAAGCTAAATTTTAACTTCACACTAATATTTGTTTTCACATATTCCTTTACATGACTGAAGCCACCTCTGATGTGGCCAAAAACTAACTGTATAACTTAGATAAGGCTGACTTATATTTTCACCCAAAAACTAAGGAAAATGGGTAGTAGTAATTGGAGTTGCCAAATCCAAAGTTGGAAAAATAGACAACTTTCTTCTACCTTATTTTTCCTACATTCTCTTCCAGCGTATGTACAGTGATTCATATCTCCATTGCTATCATATTGTTAGTCATGGTACTATAACGGATCATAATAAACATTTGGACATATTTGTCCAACTCCTCCAGATAATTGCGGATAATTATCGAGGAAAATTACCCAACTATCCTCACTACACTTTATGTAATTATCCGTCATCGTTTTCAGAAAGTAGTAGGGAAAAAGGGGAATAAATATAACAACTCAATAAGTAAAATATAATGTTCGTATGCACCTGATTATGTCATGTTATGCTCTTTTTTTTTTTTTTTAAACATCCATCTTAATCTTTCAAGGCCCATGTGAAATCAAACATCTGTGCACTCAAGCTCGCTTTAATCAAACAAAGTAGGGCTAAAAACTCTTCTAGTCCATGTGCCCTATTTAACACAATAATTTATAATAAGTTATGTGTGATATTTGTCTAGGCATGTTAGTCGTTTGCATAATTGATCACCATCGAGGAACCCCAACACCAAATACTTCATACAAGGGTCGAGCACTCGTTCAATCATTGAACCACCCAGTGATCCGATGAGTATCCATTTGGAATAGCCCTTATGACCCATATTGGTGTACAATTAATGTTTCACATACCATATGTATGCCAATTTTCAATAATATTGGGATATATATTGTCCACGTTATGCTCATAAATAATTTTGAACTGTACTAATTATATAATGGGATGTGTAGTTGTTAGCTATCAACTTATTCATACGATTCCATTCTACATATCTTCACACAAAAACCACATAAACAATATAAATCTAGCTACATAGTTTACTCGCAGATTAGTAGAGGAGGAATAAATTCATGAACTGGTCCTATCAAATTTTACAATTCAATAATTTCATAATCCTATTTCATTATAATGTTCTTAGAGTAACTTTCTGGTAGCACGAGTGTCTTTCAAGCTAGATTTACTTAAGGATTATGCTACAAGTACATAATGATTTACGTAATGGGTGCCATCCCCCAATCTTTCAAGCTAGATTTACTTAAGAGTTATGCTACAAGTACCTAATATTTTACGTAATGTGTGTTATAATTGACAAATAGGTAAAATATTATGGGTACCTCTAATGTATGAGAACTATAAGAAGACAAGCACAAATGTAGTATGTATGTCGACTGAGAGTATCAGAAACTCCATTAATAAAGTTCTCTTTTTTTCAAATCCAAAAGTTTCTCTTAAAATTTATTTGTTCTTCCTGACTCTTGATTTAAGAATTTAATTAACTAATAAAAATCTCCTTCAATGAACTTAAGTTTTGGAATTAAAATAAGAATATAGTTCATTACCTTTTAACACTTAATTCTTTATTTGATTGCACTTGAACTTGTAGGTTTTCTTGTGTTGAACGAAGGCCTATTTATACTGGTTTGATTGCAACCATATACCATGATAAGGAGAACAGATTAGAACATCAGATGGAAGTTTTTCCATTTTAATATTGCTTCCTTAGTTATTGAGTTTCTCAGACATTCTTAAACAACTAACTCATCAACTTAATCTCCAACATCTCAAACCACTTTATCTTCTGTCATGTGTCTTTGAAGATGACTCATGAAAGTAATATTTTTCAGTCAAAATTCAGAGGTAAATATCTAAGGGTTTTATTTATATTATTTCTCTTAACCCTTCTTCTTGTACTCATTTTCACTAAAGTCTCGTATATTTTATAGTTTCTAAACTTGAATCCCTTTTCTTCAATTAGTTACAAATAATAGAACTTTATTTTTTTTATAATTCCCAAAATTCGATTTTCTATGTTACTAAAGTTAATCACTAATTCCCCTAATGTTTTAAATCTCAGATTTACACGAGAATCAATAATTAACTCAATAAGATGTCGATCATTTCAAGGATTGAACTAATAATTAAATTAATTGTAAAATACCAAATTAGCAAGATGTTACATGAGACCTCCACATTTTTGCAAGCCGATTTAGAGAGTTTCCATGAAGTATGAGAAAGGTTAAAGGATATGATTAGAAAGTTTCCTAACAAGTGGCCATTAAGAAATTCTTGCAAGCTCAATAATTCTACACATGATTGAACTCATCTTGTCGTAGATCAATATATGCAACTTCAAATAGGTCTATCACATTGAAGTCGCCCAATGAAGTTGAAGAATTATATGAGACCATGTCAATGAACAATGTTATGTGTGATAGCCCAAGGGGTGAATTGATTTTTAAAACTTTTTCGAAAAATTAATCAATAATCAAGTATACAATAACTAGATGGATTAATTTAAATAAGAAGCACGAATATGGAAGCAATAAATAAATAGGGATAGAGAATGGAAACAATATAATTATAGAGGTTGGATCCAATGTAATGATCTGCGTCATCCATTATCAAGCTCTCCAGCACGAGCAAGACCAATTTCACTATGTTGATTAACTTGTGGTGCAATCCAACCATTTACAAAGCTTTCGATAACTTGCAAACAAGGAGTACCGATGCTTTTACAACGTTGAGATTTACGGGATCTCAATACGACCCACAAGTTTAACGAGAATTGTTTGTCATAACTAAAGATCTTGTTATTCATAATAACAAAATAAAAAGTCTAAAGTTCATATAGGGTTTTAAAATCTTGATGTTGGAAAGAATTGAATCTTGCACCAAAAATCTTTTTCGATTTCGAAATATTCTAACCCAAACTTTTGCCCTTTGATCTTAATGATTATCTATTTTTCTCTCTCTAAGATTGTTTGTCCCATAAAAAGAAAGAATAATAATATATAAAAGTCTAGAACAACTATAAAAAGAGTCATAAATCATCCATCATGTGGAATTTGAGTCTAAATAGAAAACAAATAAAAGCCAATTTTTTTTAAATTTAAGTATACTTTGGTTCTTCAGATTAAGTTCTTGTGCATCTGAGGTCCTCTTTATTTGCATGGCATGTCCTCATCTTTAAGACTTGATTGTTTTGGTTATCAATTCCTCAATCTTGTACCACTTCAACCAATTTCATCCAAACTTGCCCAATCCGAGTTTTACCTAAATCAACGATAAAATAACTTGAATTAAGTAGATATATGCTAAATATAATGATAAATAAATAAGAATTGAAGCACGGATAAGCAACTAAAATGCACATGACACAGGAGAGCAATGCAAGGTTGCAAAACAAACTACCTGTCAAACTAAAAGATACAGGGAGTTTTAGTTTACCTATTTTTAATTGGAGAAGCTTGTTTATTTAATGATTTATGTGATACAGGTGATATTATTAATTTAATGTCATTATTTATATACAATAAATTGGGACTAGGAAAAGTAAAAGAAATAATGGTGTCGCTGCAGCTGGCCAATAGAAATATCAAACATCCAAGAGGCATAGTTGAGGATGTACTCATCAAAGTTGAAAAAATTGATATTCTCGACAAAAATCATGGCTCTTGATATAGAAGAAGAACAAAATATTCAAATAATCTTCAGTTGTCCCTTCTTATGAACCAGTTGAACAGAACATTGACTGGCATGTCCCCATCTTAGCAACAAAGCGATCGCACCTCTAAAACATGTGCGATCGTATGGGGTTGCATGCAGAAAATTCTACAAATTTGAGATCTCCTAATTTTACTAAGACTCTGACTCCTATCACTTTTGGGCCCAAAATTAGACATAATTAAAGGTCGATAAATACCATTCACGAAGGACGAAGAAAATTGAGGGACTAGAGATACTATCTTGAGGGTAAATTACACATCCATATACATAATTTCTCATGTTTTGTACCTCAATTTGAGATTTGAAGATTGGAGAACACAATTGACCGAGAGATATACAATCAAGAAAGAAAGAGTTGAAGATCATTGTTGACATTTGGGTGCCAAAGAAAAACAATTGCTTTGATTAATATCTTTATTCATTGTATTGAACCGTCTATGCTTTTCATCCTTTTATTATTAATTTTAGTACTATGATTGGCTAAATTCCTTATTGTTATATGATGAATGATGTAGCTAATTAGGTTAATATTTGTTTAATTCAATAAATTTCATGCAAGTTTGATTATATGTTAATTGCCTATTATGTGCTTAATTTACAATCAATTGCTTTATTACCAATTGCATGCTAGTTCAAGTCATGGGTAACATAATTCTTGATAAGAGACCAAAACTATACTTTTATAGCATGTAATTATAATTGGATTACTAAAATTGAAAGCTTTTACGTGTATATAAATTTGCGTAGAGGTATGGTAAATCCAGGAATGAGAATAGGACTATTTTTGGTCGAGATAGATTAGTAACTACAATTGATTAATTCGATTATTAACATATATGAAAAAGGGGATAATGAATTTAGATTAGATGAATGTTAAATAATTAAGTGAAATCAAAATTCCTAACCATTTCATCCAAAAGGTCTTCACAAACTCGTTAAATTTTCATAAATTAGACCAATTTAGTATAATTCAGTTAGAAAAATAAACTCATGACTTTGATAATTGGTTACTAAATAAATTTTAATTGAATTTAGATTATGATAAAATTAGTAGTAAATACTTAGTCCATGTGGGTATGATACTTGAACTTAAAATTCATTATTATTACTATTCACAATTCGTACACTTGTGAAACCATGCGATCAGTATTCATCATCACCTTTCCCTAAGCAAAAAAAAAAAAGAAAATGAATATTAACATTTTAAAGAGATTACATTGAAAAATGTGAATTTCAAAGGTCATCGAGCAAAAGTGGTCAGGTAATCCAGCCTTTAAGACATATTTCCTCCTTGATTAAGAAGACATGATTGATTGAAATAAACGTGGAGTCGTGTATACATCATCGAGATATAACATAGTTTAGCTTTTATAAAGTGTAGAGAGTGTTGTTATGGTGGTCAAGATTAAAATAAATAAAATTAAAATGAGGTCACCATGAAGTGACCAATATGACGTGGTATTGGACACAAATGTGAATTATAAGGAAATAGAAAGTGCTTATTTCAAATTTGATCAACGCGCTTTCATTAAAATCTCAATTAGGTCTTTCAATTCTAATTTATTACAATTAGATCCCTAAAGTTCAATTTAATTTCAATTTTATTACATGAATGATTTTTTGTATTTAACACGATTATTCCTCTATTTTATATCCATGACATGATTACGCGATATAAAGTTTAGTAACACGATAATTGAGTGACTAATATTGAAAGCAAAAATTAAAACCGAATGATCTAATTAAGACAAATTAAAGTTAGATAACCTAATAAAGATTTCACTGAGTGTTCGTAATAAAAATGCAGATTACCACTATATAGCAATGTTTTGAAAATCAATCGGAGCATCAATCCGGAAAAGGTAAAGAGTTGAGGATACATCTTTTTATTAACTATGGTAATACAACATAAGATAGTTGTGCATGAGAATTCATCTGGATTAATTAATAAATGTGACTTGTTGCAATTATTAATTGGTAAGTTTAAATTCCGCATAAACACCTATTCACCCCCTTTATGTGTTAGTTTGGTCAAACTAGTAACTTTCAAGTGGTATTAGAGTCTCATTTCAATTCCTAGCCCATATTTAATCTATATGAGTTAGTCTCTTTCCGTGCCTTCCTTTTTTTGCGGAAGCAATTATGCATATTGGAAGGTTAGAATGGGAACATTCCTTAAATCTCTAGATGAACGAATTTGGGTTAGTGTACAAAATGGTTGTACCGTCCATTCCTCTACTATTTCATGTGTAGTTACCCTTTGGACATTTCTCTTTGGACCAAGGATGAACTAGCTGAGTGCAACTGGATTAGTAAAGGGCTTCATGCCCTGTTTATAGTTGTATCTGTTGAAGAGTTTATGAGAGTGTTAATGTGTGAAACCGCTTTAGGATATTTTAGAAACCACACAAAAAGGGACTAAAACTGTTAAGAAATCCAAGCTGTAGATGTTAACT
Organism: Fraxinus ornus; assembly: GCA_903798235.1. NCBI lineage: Eukaryota > Viridiplantae > Streptophyta > Magnoliopsida > Lamiales > Oleaceae > Fraxinus > Fraxinus ornus. The sequence goes on along the minus strand of CAIGRF010101973.1, from coordinate 5,246 downwards.
AGTAGATTTGAAGAAATTAGAATGAAAGATGATGAATCGTTCGATGAATTCTATGCGAGGCTGAATGACATTGTGAACTTTAGTTTCAATCCATGTGAAAAAAATCCCCGAGTCTAAAATAGTTCGAAAAGTCCTTAGATCCTTACCTGAGAGGTTTAGAATTATGATAACTGTGATTGAAGAGAGCAAGGATTAGATACAGTTAGATAGAAGAACTTGTTGGATCCCTTCAAACCTATGAACTCACCATATCTCAATCAAAGAAGATTAAATCTATAGCCTTGAACACCATTAAGGAAGTAGAGTTGAGTCTACTGACACTGAAACCCTTAGGGATGATGAGATAGCTTACTTTGTAAAGATATTCTAAAAAGTTCTCAAGAATAGGATAAAACCTCAAGAAAGGAAGAATGATACCCCTAGTAAATTTCAGAAAGACAAGCGTGATAAGGCTAATGCTAAGAGTTTTAGTATAAATCTCAATCAGTTAGATATCATAAGTGTCAAGTTTTTGGTCACTATAGAAATGAGTACCCTAATGGTAAGCGAAATCAGGATAAAGTTATGAATTCAACTCTCACTGATGACGAGTCTAGCTCGGATAATCAAAGTGAGATATCTACACCTGAGGAGATTGGAAAGTTTATGGCCTTCAATGCTAGGAATAAAAATGAATCTGATAAGGATAGTGAGAAGGGCCAGGAAGTAGATAGTGGTGAGCCATCTGAGGAAGATTCTGAATATGAGAATGAGAATGGTGGGGCTTGTCCAAAATTATTTGAAGAGAGTTTTAAGATAAAGAAGGTCAAATAAAGCCGTATTGAAGAAGGTTAATGAATTTGAGATAGATAGAGAGAGAGAAACTCATAGCTGACCTTCAGGATTCTACCAAAAATCCAAGTGAGCTAACCGTTGAGAATAAGAAATTAGAAATCCATGTTAAGAACCTTCTGAGTGAACTTGAGGATTCCAAATCTCAACTTCTTGCTTTCTCTAGTGGATCTCAAAAACTGGACAATGTTTTGAGGTTGAACAAGTCCGCTGGGAATAAGGGAGGTCTAGGATATAATCAGACTAATCATAATATGGGTAGTACTTCCAAAACCATTTTTATCCCTGCCACCAACCAGTCTACGTGTGTTCCTAATCCTGAACTCAAGAGCTAGGGTATCATAGGACAGAAGCCTACTAGACAGCATAGGAGTTACCAACCTAGGAATAGATATCAGCGACCACATAACTTTAGACCTGGGTTTATCCCTTCCTATTTCAATTGTGGTGAGTTAGGACATATAAGACCTATGTGTCATAAATTCCTGAATATAAATAGAAATCAAAATTTTACTAGAGTTAGAAATCAGAATTTTGATAGTCAAATTGATTTCCTCACTAGTCAAGTGAGTCATTTGACCAAGTTAATGATACAGTTGACTCGAAATAAATCTTCCACTAGACAGTTTTGTGTGAAAAAGGGTGATTTGAAAAATTCTGAAATTGATCTCAGAGCTCTAAAAGATAAAAGTGTTTGTATACCGAATTGATTAGGTACTTTTAATACATGCTTATGCTTTTTAATTGATTCATTCATTATTGCATGCATCTTCTTTTTTTTTTTTTTTTAATTTTACTTTTTAGGTAGTTTGGTTTTTTTATATAATTTTTTTTTTTGAAAAATAAAAAAAAAAATGGATGAAAATTCTTTATGACAACATGATGTTTGATTTACTTGAACATGTATGTTGTGACCAAGTATGCATTTAATTGTTGTGTTGTAGCATATTTTTTATTACTTTGTTTAAGTTTATGTGGAGTGCTTAGTATAGGTTTCTTCATGTCCATCTCCACTGCACACACTATGATCTTTTGAGTAAGTCTTGATCGTATGTGTGAGATTTGGGATGGTCGTCATCTGTTGGTAAGGTAACCTTGAACATGGATTAACCCTAATTTAGTGGACTTAAACTCAAATATATCCCCTTAAATAAAATAAAAATGTTTCATATTATACTCTTTTTCGAAACCTATTTGACTTGAGTAATTAAGCTCGAGGGGTTTCTCATAACCTGATTCCTATGGTCAACTGACTTGGAGTTATCAGCCCAAAACTCGTTAAAGGTGTCATCTTAATGGCTTAATGGAGAAGAGCATGTGCATAAGATGTGAAAAATTGAAGAGAAAAATTATGAGCATAAAAAGAAAAATATAAATTGTGTGAAAATGTATATATGCTCAAATTATTGAAGAGAAAAATTATGAGCTTAAAAAGAAAAATATAAATTGTGTGAAAATGTATATATGCTCAAATTCATAGGGGAAAAGAATAATTTTTGGTGAAAAATGAGTTTCATTTAAAGGTCATAATATGCATTATTGGTTTGACTTTCATTAATAGAGGAATAAACTTATTTAACAGTGATATTTAGCATGTCCTTTCTCACAAATATAAGGTTTGGAGTCTTGATTACAAGAGATTAGTTGCGTTTAACACACATGAGTTATTTATACAATTTACTTCATTTAGACTTGAATTGAGTATGTGGAAAAATTTACTAATCATTGATTATGCTTGTGCATGCTATCAACTGCATCTTTGAGTTATTGTATATTGTCATTACGTTTGTCATTTGTGACAAAAAAAAAAGGGAGAGATGATGAATCACATTTTAGATTTTAGTTTTTTTTATACTAAGGGAGAGATTTATTTTTTTTGAATGGGATATGATATTTGAATGTTCAGCTAGATTAAGTTTTGATATTTAGTGATATCAATGTTTGGTTTTGGTGTGTTGAGTTACATTGATATTACATCTTAATTTAGTTGGTATATGGTTGAATTTATGAATAACAATCTCAACTGCTTTTATTCATGTTACTGTTTCATGTGCTTTTATACTTGGTGTTTGAGTTGTTTATTCAGGAAACATTTGGACAAACAAAAGGTGGGATACAGTCGAGTCAGTTGGTTTTGGGTAAAATAGATTGAATTGACTTTGATTTGTACTACATGTTTTGTCACAGAATGTCAAAGGCGGAGTTTGTTAGGTTTTAAAGTTGTGGCAATCTTTTGACAAAACTATTGTTGTAAAAAAGGTTTTAAAAGTCAAAATGTCAATGGTTAGTTAGAAGTCCTAGGGTTCGAGTATGGAACGAAAACTAAGTGTCACTGCAATTATGCTAGCATATCGTCCAGCTGATACTCAAGCGGTTAAAACAGAAGTCATGTCGCTCGTTTGTCGCCTGGACTTCGTTTGAGCGACACACTGTCGCTCGCATATATCCCGAGAAAACCTAATTCGCATTTTCAAGGTTTTATCAGGCTCATACTACCCAAAACCTCTACACTATATATATGCACGCCACTATTCGAAAAAACAAAAGTTGAACATTGAGATAAATAAAAGATTAATAATTCCTCCATATCATTCTTAGAGTTCAACCTAAATATTGAGTTCATCGTTAATTAAAAAATATCAACCTCTCATTAATCAAACACCAAACTACTTACTTCCATAACATGTGTCAAAGACTCAGAGTTCTGAAGATCAAGGAAGGTGGCCGGAGCTTCTAGTTGTTGGAGAATGATAAGTCATCATTAACCTACAAGAAATAGACGAATTCACAAGGCTATGAGTTGGTGTAGGAGCACGCAATCCAGGAGGGCTTTGGTAATTACAGTTAGGAGGTCAGAAAGTACAAGAGTTAGTCGAGTCTAACAATACTGTAAGTTAATTCGTTTATAGTTGATTGTTACTGGCTTAGGCCCGGAATTTTTACTCAATTACGGGTTTTCTCCATCAACAATTTTCAAGTATTATTTATTTTACAGTAATTTATTAATTGCGATAATTCAACATAAGATAGTTGTGCATGTGAATTCATCTGGATTAATTAATAACTGTGACTTATTGTAGTTATTAATTGGTAAGTCTAAATTCCACATAAACACCTATTCCCNTCCCCCCCCCCCCCCCTGTAGGAGTTAGTTGGGTCGAATTAGCAACTTTCACATTACATCTAATTCTTTATATCAAAACTTTGATTGATTAAATCAAAATTATTATATTCATCAATATTTTTCATCTCTCTCTTGATACTTAATTTATTGTTATTATCCATTAAAAGAGAGAACTATTTTGAGAATACTTTTGAATTTATATTGCACTTATTTCTTCTTTATCTTCCAATTGAAAAACTTTGATGGATTGTATCAAATTTTGAAATTATCATATTCATCAAAGTTTTCTTACATAACACTTAAGCTATCATTCATTGTTATTTATTGAAATGTTAGTCTATCTTAGTGCTTAATTCATTTGTATAATTTATTAAGAGAGAAATTTCATTGTAAAATCATTACTCTAACCTTGTGGATCATATTGAGGTACCATGAAAGCTCAATAGTATAAGGATATGTGCTAATTATTGTAAGTTTTCGTGTGTGTCATATTAAGATCTTGTAAAGCTCAATATTGTATAAGAATTGGTGTTCCTTATTTGTAAATTATCGGAAACGTTATAAAGGGTTAGATTGTATTATAAGTCAATCATGGTGAAAATGCTTTACTCGTGTCGGAGAACTTGATAACGGAAGAGGTTGATCATTACTTTGAATCAAACATCCATAATTATATCGTTTGCATCCTCTCTACTCTTACTTTATCTTTATTTCATTTAAATTTATTATTCAATTGATCTACTTACTTTTATTTGCTTACGATTATTAATTGATCAACGTGTTTTTAACTTGTTTGATATAAGTTTATTTTTCGAAAAAAAATTTAAAAACCAATTTACCTCCCCCACCCCCCTTGTTAGTTATTCTTTAGCTATTAAAATGCAACTTCCACGACTTCATAAACTTTTTTAAGCCCTAATCGTTAGTCCCAAATTTCAGCCTAGAAAATCGTAGCCTTCAATTCACATTCACTTAAAATTAATTAAAAGTATAAAATCAACTTAGAATTTTAAGTAAATATTTAACTTTATTTATTTTTTAAAGTTAAATATTATCTTATATGTAAAAATTGCTTATAAGTAAAATATCACTTATTAGTAAAAAAAATCGTATAAAAAACTAGAAATCGAAAATTTTATTAAGGGACGTATTTATTCTTTAAAAGAGTTGTGTGGATAATGAACTCCCGACCATAGATTGGACAATTTTAAAAATAGTTACTAAAATCACTCAAAATCGATACTTTTAAAAACCATTTGTTTCGCGTGGTTTTGTGTCGCTAACAATTAAA
>CAIGRF010101947.1:18369-37371 GCA_903798235.1 Fraxinus ornus | reverse complement strand
TGACAGCAATTTTTATGTAAAAGAAACTGACCTTAACAATGCCAAGGTCAAGATGGGCAGTAAGGGGATATTCTTTATTAAGTAGACAGTTGCAGCTTCCAACAATGATTTAAGTAGAAATTCTTATAAAATTGTATTGTAAGTAGTTCATGACAAATCAAAAGAGCCTTGCCCTTCACTGATTGCGTACAGAAGTTTCTTGTACATGATTTCCTGTTCAACAATTACATTAACAAACAATTTTAACACCCATACATGAATGTACATATTCTACTCTCCTAATTTATAGGTGAAAAATGTCAAAATATATTATACCTTTCCAACTTTGACCAACTAAAACATACATATTTTAGAACTTATAAAGCAAATCTTTTAAGCCTAACCGAACATGCACTTAACCTATACCTTTGAGGAGTAGGGAGGAAGCTTCAAGTAATTCGCACATGTCATCACACTTGGCAAATCATCATCTGCAGATTCTGATGGACCAGAACCATTATTTGCTGTATTGCCCATGTTTGAAGAATGCTGTTTTTACAGTTAGACGGTATGTCAATACTCTCGAGAGCAATACCAAATTACAAATTAGAAGAGACTATATAAATCAAGACAAGAATTTTACCTTTCTAACGATGGTCAACTTAGGATTCAGCGCTGCCAGACCACCTGGTGGAAGCCGGGGAGCACCGGTAACAAACTGACAGAAGGCCCGTTGTTGCTCAGGGGTGAACTCCCCCATAATCTCAAGTAGCTATTAACATGAAAATAGCACATAACTAGTTATAAAAATCCAGAAGAAGCAATTTGTAAGATACAGTTTCAGGAACGTGGGGAAATTACATTTAACTGATAAAATTCTGCTATTTCCAGGCAAGTGGGATTGGCTATCTTTGTTTTTTGCCACTTGTTGGTATGTGCTTTTGCGTGCGTTAGAAACAAGAAAGGGAAACGGAGGTTTAACATACATTAATGACAGCAGGACTTCTGGCTGTGTATCCATGATCAAATTTTATGTGATCAGTAAGTGTCTCGGCCTGTAAGAAAAAATGGAATTTAACAGAAGATATGTAGGAAATCAAGTTTTACTTGAATCATAAGATTCTTCCAAAGATAATGTTACCTTCCACAGCTCTCTGCGGCCACAGAGCAGATAGTCCAACTCATGAGGTGAAAATATTTGCAGAGTTGAGATATCAAAAACCTAACATAAAGCAATGTTAGCTACCATCAAGAAGACGCACATCTGATTGCTACAAAATAATCATTTTCTCTACCATCCAATTCAGACTCGTGAATGTAAAACATAGGAGAGCTAGAAGGCTATAGAGAGCAAAGCTCATAAAATCTGCAGGAAAAGTATCTATACAAAATTGATAGACGGAAAACAATATAAGTGTAAAACAGTAGGGGGAAAAAAAATAAACACTCCCAACTACGTGTTACTTGTCATTCAAATATGCAGAAATAAGGAGTTTGGCATCAAAAGTTGATGGGGATAAAATAAATCAGCAAATACCTGATTAAAGCCAGATCTAAATGCTTCCATTTGCCGCATGATGCCAGTCCCAACAGTAGCATCAACTACAAGGCTTATATAGGCCCCCAAATTATCAATATCAACCTGTGAAATTCAACAGATTGGGAACAGTTTATAACGGTAAAACAAACAACAAAAAAAAAAGGAAAACAGGGGATAAAAGTTATCAGGAAAGTACATAAGAACATTCAAGGGGAACATAACATACATTCTCATCGCCCGATTTCAGAACATATTCGGGATAACCTGGAAGGGTGAAATCTAAACAAAGATCTTCAACTGAAGTTCCACGAAAATATAACTCGTCTGAATTATAAATTCCCATTGATTCCAAATACTGTTTACGGCAAACAAGGGCTTGCAATTCTTGTAAAGTAGTCCCAAGTTCCGCATCAAAAGAAATGATATCATGCAAATCCAGATCCTGCAATTGTTAATACAAGATGAAACATTCATTTAAATCTACCTATATAGATAGTTGATAGATAATAGATACAAGTAAAAACAGCTCACTTCACGATAAGAATGGTGCAAAGAACTTACTTGACCAAGTAAAAGTTTATAAAATGCAACCGATAGCGGCAAATCCAAAAGTCTCCCATCTTGGAGAGCTTTGGCCATAACACGCCCAAGCAACTGGAAATTTAGTTTTACTTTCGAAAATTGGCTGCCATCAGAAGTATCAGCAGTAGGTGGCCAGGGACGTGGAAACAACCCAAGGGGCGCTTGGATCATATCTTTATCATCCCCAAATGAACTGAGCCCTGTCAATTTATTAGTTTTCCCATCCAAACTATTTACGTTAATTTCCATTGAAGGGGTATATGGAGACAGATTTGACCTCCACATTTCTAGTCCAGCTTTCTGAAGGTCCTGACTTAAAAGGGTATAAAATTCTAGAGTAGGCCCCAATCCAGTGCCCACCTCACCAAAATATTCAACCTCAAGAATAGCTTTTTGACTACAATACATCTCCATAACTTTTGCAGCAGAATCTAAAATCCTATTCCTGGAAACACGAACTTTCTGGCGCTGTAATCTCCCAATTCTCAACTCTCTTTCACTCGCTGATCCATGACCATCTGCACCTTGCTGTTGATGAAGCCGGTACAATGCACGAGACAGTCCAAAAGCAGTTGAAAAAAAGTACTGGCGCCGAGTTTCGAAGGGAAACAAAAATGGGCATGTTTTAGTCAGCTGGTAGCACCATGATGGAAGAGACCCGCTGCAAAGTGCAAGTGTGTCCTGGATCTGCCGAGCCAATTTTGGAGTAAGCTTGCTATTGACTAAATTCTCAGGAGGAACTTTAACACCGGTGGCACCAAGTTCATCTAAACTCGAAATTTTTCCCTCAGAGAAACTGTCAATCGATGCCAGGAATCGCAAACGTGGAGCAAGCTGATTCAACCCCTCTAATACACGTAATAATGCTAATATATTATAGGTTGGATTACTTCTTTCTAGATCACAGGGAAGTTCCCCTTGCAAAATGCTATCTAAGAGTGATACACGATGCTGTGACGAATCGAAGCTGGAACTACTAGAAGAGTAAGCTTTTGTAGACTTAGACAGAGTGTTTGAGGTCATGGACCCAACAGAAGGCCTGTCAGCCTGGCAATCCGCCCTTTGATACATGATGGTGTATATGTTAGTCCAAAGCCTGGTTCCATCACTAGATACTAGATCACTGCCAGCAAATCTATCGTCGTCATCCTCATCCAGAACAAGCTGCCGTTGAATGGCCTGATAAATAGTCAAGTGGCGATTAAGCTGCTTTCCGGCTGCAGAAAACATTAGTCTTGTAGGATCGTTTGATCCAGACAGTGGACGTCCTTGCTGATCTCTGCTTCCCCTCACACCTCTACTGTTACCAGATGCAAGTCCAGACATAGCAGCAGCAGCAAAGGACATTGCACCTCTTGCACCGAAAGAACTCCCGCTCCTAAACTCAGTATTATCAGACCCTTTACCTGAAGTGCCTCTGATGCTGGAACTACAAGTCGGATTATTCTGGCAGTCACTTGCACCAGGAACAGGACCATCTTCGGCAGAGTCACCTAAGTTAACATCATGCACTTTGTCTGCCATGCAAACGGGAAGAGGGTCATCTTTCACTACCTGTCAACGAGAAACATGTCAGTGACAGCAAAATAGTTAAGAGAACGAATGCAATCAAAAGAAGAATATATTATTTGGTGGAAAATTCCTATTTTTTCAGATTGTAGTACTGCTCAAGTCAGCTCTTGTTTGGGAGAGACTTTCAAGTACGTATGGTTAAAAAGTAAGAAAAGTTTATTGGTTCACGTGCAAAATTATTTTATTTGGAGACCGTGCAGTTGAAAATGAGTTCGAGTAAAAATGATTTTCAAATAAGATGTGCCAAACAAACCCGTAATTGCCCGAGCATGGGTTCAAAATGTGGCATTAATCACATTTTTAAGCACTGGTTTCATCTCACTGCTAAGCAAAATATGCTTACCACATCTTTCAGTGCTTGTTAATTTTGTATATTTAATTAATCTGGCATATTGGATCACCAACAATATTGTATGAGTTCTTCTGTTCCAGTCTTGTATTCATAATGATGAGAGCTCTATTTTATTAACATGTCCATTTACTCTTCCACAACATGATACCACAAAAACTGCGCTAGTACTTCCAATGAAATGTGAGTTATAAGACTGAAAAACCCTTTTTGGGCTCCCTAATATTTCCCCCAAGAAGCCATTTTATTTTGAATTAGGAGATTTCAATTATAAAGTCACATCCCAAATCAAAAATTGTAAGGAGCTGATATCTGGTGACATACATCTTCTTCTTCATCGGACATATCATCATCTTCAATTAGCAGACCATCGTCAACTTCAACACGAGATATATCCAATTCATCATCCTGCAAAGCACATTAATAGTTTTAAAAGATAGAAAAACACAAATTCCAAATAGAAGCACAAAAAGAGTAAGCAACAACACGAAATAATCGTAACAAAGAACAATTTAGTCCATGCATTAACAGGGAAGCCAAAATTTGCTTCCTAGGTCCATGTATTGGAGGCCCCACATGCCCAGAAATAGCAGAAAACTTCTGAAAAAGATTACTGTAGAGCATTCTTGAAACTCAAAAGAAAATCTACAGACATATAATTTCTGGAAACAAACATTCCAGAGATCTATTAAATATAACTATATTTGAACAACTGGAAAGTTCACTTTAGTCTTTAGCCATGAGAATGATTTGCGCAAGAAACAAACTACTTAAATGATGTAGCTTTGGGAGATTATACACAGTTTATATCTAAATATTTTTTGTGGAAAAATTAATTTAAAAAATATACACATAATTATGTGCACAATTAAGGCCCTGTTTGTTTCGAATTAAAATCAGATTTTAATCCAAGTCAAAGTCAAACAATCAATATTAATCACATCTTTCATGGGTCCCACAACTTTTCAACCACACATTTCAAAAACTTCTATTGCAATCTACTAAAAATCTAATTTTAATTCCCACCAAACACCCACTAAGTATTTGTGGAAGCCAGTGAATATTTTACAGACAATTCCACATTCAAATGAACTACGACTCTAATACATGTCAAAGGCACATTAAAATCTTTCATAAATAGAACATCTTAAAACATGTAAAGCATACCGAACAAGAGTCCCCATCCACAGGCTTCACTTTGGAATCTTCATCGAGAGCTGCTCTTCTACGAGCAGAATTTCTTGTCTGTGGTCCTCTTCTGTCATCTTGGGCTGTCTTTAGAACGCATTTCCCCTTTGCCTTTGACGAGCTTGTTATTTTTTCTTGTGATGACTCTTTTTTTGCTGTGCCGCCTATGTTAACAGATGATCTAGATCGCGTTGAATGATTCCGAGTAGCAGAAGCAGGGGTGGAAGTTGACAGCGAAGAAGCACTAGCTGCAGCAGCAGTGGTCCCAGGCTCAGAATTGCCTGTGGAAGCTGAAGGCTTTTGTCCAGATTCACTACGTTGAACTCGTGGCCAGAGAAAGTCCTCAACAGCAGCCAAACTTGCTAATGGATCAATAAGTACAACATTCGAAGAGTAGTCGCGAAGCATATTTTCTCCTGGCGCTCTGCAAAGACGCAGCTTCAATGGCTGAGACAGAGCACTTAGACCAGAAGAAAGTCGTGCATTCCCAGATGATCGGGAAGTGTGGCTCAGAACGACGGGGAAACGCTCTAAAGAGGACAAGGCATTTTGAAGTTTTTGAATTAAGAGGCTCAAGGGAACAGCATTCCCTTCTTCAACAATCGAAGGAAGGGCAAGTGCAACAAAAGACTTGTATCTTCTGATGGCATGCTCTCGAAGCTTAGACAGATTAGCTTCGGAAATTCTATCCTTGCAGAAATATCCACAAGTAAAGTAGTTAAGCAAAGAGACCACAGCCCCACTACCAATAAACTCAAAAGTCGACACACTGTCTCCTCTGCTGAGTTCCTCCAACATCTCAGCTATTACCTCAACCAAGTGTTCCTCTTTACTAGAGGAAATATCAGTTATTCGAGCACTAGAAGCTTTTGATTTCCCCTTTGATTTAGTCTTTTGCTCATCTATACCAGCATTCAGCTTCATGCAAAGATTCTTTAATCGTAGTAGATCCTCTGTGACACCAATTTCACTGGCCTCTGGATCTGAGGGGAAATACTTATCTTTGAATGCTTTAGCACACACAGTGACAGCAACATGATTTGGAGAAGAACCAATACTGGAAACTGAAATTTTAGATTTTTCAGTAGGATTTGCATCTAAATTTAAGTTACCACCCCGTCGCCGATTTCGCCTAGAACGCGACGATGCTCCAGGAATAGAATCATTATTCTTTTCACTGGAAAACGGCTGTGGAGCAGTAGTTGTAGATCCAGTTAGTATTAGAGAATCCAGAGCATGCACAAAACCTTCCCTGACAAACATTTTGGAGAAAATAGCAGGAAGCTTTTCCATTAAAATTTCTGCTATTTGAAGGGTGGGTACCAGCACTTGAGGATCTTTCCAAGCCAAAACTCCAGCTAAGAAACTAAATAAAACAAGAAACAAATAAGTACATTAATACTGGCTAACCAAACATCCTGCAAAGTAGTCTAGCAGACCTATATACCTAGATATGTTTGTGACGCTTATCAAATACTGAATCATTTCTGCAGTGCTGAAGTACATCAGTTTTCCAATAACTGAAAGACACTTGTAGCGAACAGGACCATTAACACTAGAACCATATATCTGCATAAAAATTACGTCAAAACATTTATTAAAATATAGAACAGTAATAAACAACTACTCTACTGCTGAAAACTGACCGAAGTTAGAACAGGAAGGAGATCCATTCCAAATTGCTGCAGAAGTTCAGGCTGATCATTCAACAATTTCTCTCGAGCTGAGACCACCTGCACATTTCCATTGGACTCATTCTCTTTGCCGGAACTGCCTGCAGGACCCGACTCAGAAAAGGAAGCTTTGACAAGCAGATTACTGCCCATTGGAAGAGATATGGTTCCTTGAGGCAGTGGGGGAAGAAGCTCGTTGGCCAGGTTCACAATTTCAAAAATCTGATAATATGGGAAAGAGCCTTAATTTTACACTATGGAGGTCCCAAAATGAGGCTAAGCATAACGATAAAGGAAAATAGTAAAAAGGCAAGAGCAATTCAAGTTTTACTTTTGCAATAAAAACCGAGCAAATGTGTGGGAACCAGGTAAAATAAATAAAAAAGCTATACCTGCTCCGGGGGTCTATTTAATGCAGGTGAAACGGACATGCTAGATACAGTGCGAGACCCTGATAGAATATCTTTAAGAATGCCACTGATTCCAAGGAGAAGAAGGGATTTTGCTCCTAAAGGTGAACCATTTGCACATGTTGAAAGCAGTCGGATCAAGCCCTGTGTACTTATTACATCATAATCCAGCCTCCGCATAACAAAAATAGTTAATTGAAAATGATAGTTCAACTAACCGTGTATGTAGAAGTGCTAAGGATAGACTGGCCACCTCCAGAATTGCTCGGCGAAATTAGGGTGGTAGCTTGCGTAACAAGTCCATGATTGCAGAGCTCATCAAGTTTCTCTGGTGACGATGCAAATGCCTCAGCAATCCGCGTCAAACAAATAGATGCATGTTCTAAAACCTATCAACAAAACAAACGTGAGGCATGGAAGGGTAGAGATTGGGGAACAGAAAGAGAGAGAGTCCAGTTAGTAAATCAGAATGGATGCCTTGTTTATTTTAATCTGAAAAACTATTATCTCACCTTTGCATCATGGTACTGAAGGAGGTTAGTCAACAATGGAACAGCTTCCATTACAAAGTCAGCTGCATCTGAAGGTAGTTTCTTGCACATGTTTGCAGCAGTTGATAAGGCCACTCTCTGACATTATAATTTAGAAAAAATCATTATTAATCTTTTGAATAGATTTAGAGAAGAAAATTTTTTTAAGGCTTCCAAACGTACATAACCACAACGAATTGTCCCTCAATAACTCACCTGAACTCCTGTAGAGAAGAAGTCAAGATATGAAAGCACAGCCATGAGTGCACCTGCTCGCAAGCAAGCAGTGGGGTGTTCCTGAGAGATTTTTTTCAGAGCTTGCAGAGACTGTCCCAACCAAAAAAAACATCAAATTATAATTAAGAAGTTAAAACGTGAAAAATTTCAGCAAAGCTAGAAAAAGTCAGCATATCATCATTAATTAAAGTGACAGGAACAATCATAAAATTATAACCAAATGAATTATCATTAAAACTTTCAAGCAAACAAAAGTCCAAAGCATTACTAAACATGTTCACCTGTTCAGCCAAGTCCATGTACTCAATAGTAAGCAGCCGAGCAACAAAGCACGAGACGGCACCATAATGCACCACGGCAGCACATGAAGAAGGCAGCACGTCAACCAAATGTGTCAGCGCCCTGGCAGCCAGAAGCATGATATCGGGATTACTCTCATGATTAAGCAACCCCACGAGAACTGGTACAAAAGAATCCACCGAGAATGTACTCAAAGACTCCTCGGTTCCAATTGAAAGCATTTCACAGAGCTGAGTTAATGCCTCAACTTGCCTCCCTTCCTCGCCTTCAGCCCTCAAACTGGATAGCATCTTTTTCAGCCGCCCGCTCTGGTGGGAAGATGAAGCAGACCCCACTGCAGAGCTCGGGAGCAGATCATCCAACCCAGCCCCTAGCTTTCTTAACAGCCCCTGAAGGGCACTGCTTGCAGAAGTCAAATTCTGGTGAAAATTTCCGACCCCACCCTCACCATCATTGTCGTCATCCTCCCCGCTGTGGGAATCTACGTTAAACCCTAAACTCCTTTCTGTTTCTCTATCTCTATCCCTAACCCTGATTCCATGTTCTTTTTCTTTGCCTTTATGAGAATTTGTATTATCATTGTTATCCGAATTTTGAGTAGCAGGGTTTTTGCCACGGCGAGTTCGGGTAGAGGATGCAGAGGCAACCGATGGATCAGCAGTGGGGTCCATTGAAGTGGATAACACTAGCGAGTCTTTGGATCGAGCAACGGCGCGGGAACGAGTGGAATTCGCAGAGGTGGTGGCGGAAGTGGTAGCGGCGGAATGGCGAGCACGCTTGGCGGCACGGGTGGTGGGGCCAGAGGAGGAGGAAGAAGGCACTGCTGGGGTGGATGCCTCCGCACGTTTCCGACTCCTAGTTTCCATACAAAATCCCTTCAGAACATGAGACTTCACTCGCCGATTAATCGGCGATCAAACTATCCTCTGATCTCCAAATCATTATCATATCATTCACAGAAGAACGTAATAAAAAACCCTAATTACCAAAATCGAAATTCAAAGAGAAATTTTTATCGATTCAGCTGGAATAGAAACACGGCTCAACCCTAATTGTAATGCAAATGAATTTCAATTGTAACCAAATTCTGTAGAACTAGGGATTTGATCGCGGTCCAAAAATATAAGGAATGGGCGACCGAGAAGGGGAATTAACTGAGTAGAATAGAAATATCATAGGGATAAAAATTAAAAATCCTTAATTACGAAAATAGGAAGAAGAAAAGAACTAAAAGAAATTCACAGCCTGTAGTACTAATTAGCGTCATAAGGCCCAATCTCTTGCTAATGGGCTTACTTCTGCAACCCATAAATTTTTATCTGGCCCGAAATTAAGCCAATGTTTGGCCCAGCTTATATAAAGTGAAATTATTTTTAATTAACTATTTGGAGAATTGTAGCTAGCGGTGGCAAACGGGTCGAACGGCTCGTCGTCTAGATTGCTCACTTTTATTTGAAAGTCGACTCGTGGGCTATTCGAGCTCGTCAGCATGAGCCATGCCGACTTGCTCGCCTAGGGCGAGCGACTCGTCCAAAACAATGATCGAGAAACGATCACTACTATTCAAAGTTCAGTGACCACTTTAAAAGTAGCCAGAACGGCCACTTTTTAATTTTTTTTCCCCTTCTTTTTTCCCTATAAATACCCCTCACATTCCCAAATTTTTTCACACAACTCCCACTCTCTACTACATTTTACATTCTTGAATCTTGATTGTACGATCTCTCTACTAAATTACTACATTCATTTCTCAATTTTACTTCTAAATTAAATTTCAATTATCACATTACAAATTTACAATTACAATCTTACATATTAGATTTCTTTCATTTCTTGATTTGGTACTTATACATTTCATCACAATTGACAAACAGACCTACACTCATTTGTTGAAAGCTTGTTCAATATCGGAGGCGAATCGCCTATCATGCCACAAAGTCAATTTCGAAATGAATTCACCGATCTAAACGAAGTACCTAGTCCTGAAAATATTCCAGACTTTGATGCTCATAAAAGTAGTAATCACATTGATTTAGATGACAATGATGTTTTCGAAATGGAACGAGAGGATGGACATGAATTAGGTATTCCCGATGCAAGAGGGAAATGAAAGGGAAAAAACAGGCTAAATGTTGGGATCATTTTAAATTGATTCAAATAGGTCGTGTGGTCGATATAGTTGCAGAATCTAAAGCAGTATGTAAAGGCTATTAACAACGATTGACATGGCAAGAAGGCATTGGAACCACCCACCTCAACCATCACTCTAAGCATGTGCGGCCAAACATGAGCTTCTTTCTGCCGGTCAAATGCAACTGTAATTTGGTAGTCCACTTTCTACGTGAATGTATTCGAAAGAGAAAACTTGAACGGGAATGGTGAAGTTCGTTGCCGCTGCTGAGTTGCCTGTAGCAATAGCGGACAACCAACATTTCATCTCATACGTAAAAGAATATCTTCAACCGAGGTATGTTGATGTAAGTCGAAACACCCTTCGTTTAGATGCAATAGAATATTTCATTCATACAAAGAAACTATTGATTACTGATTTAGAAAAATATGGGTGTTGTATCTTTAATTTCGGATATATGGGAAGGGATTAATAAAAGAGGTTATATAGTTGCAACTGCACACAACATAAACCCACTTTGGTGTATTAATAAAAAAATTATTGCTTTTAAAATTATTATATATAATGATATTATGAACATTACTAGAGAATATCGTTGTGAGAGTAAAATTCGTTTAGTTACATTCGACAACGTTAGTGTTAATAAGGTCGATAAATTGTGCAGAGTGCTGCATCTCGATTAATCAATAAATTCTGATTTGGGGTGACGAATACGAAAGCATTTATTAGTGACGTAGGTTATAGATGGATCTCCACTTATTATTAAAATCATGCGAATGCTTTGGACATTTAATAACTGAAATCTATAATAATAGACATATTAGAAATGATTATGAAACTATTTTGAATGAATTCGATTGGATTTTAGATTTAAAATTAAAAAAATTTGACAAGTTTTTATGATTTTACAAATATTTTGTCTGAATTTTATTATCCCACTAGTTATATGGTACTTTAACGTCTTTATATAATTGTTAGGATTTTTCATAGATATAAAAATGACCTTGATTTTAGTGCAATTATATATTCCATGGAATTAAAATTTAGAAAATATTGGGAATACTTGCCTATGTTATTTCCGTTAACATGTATCATGGACCCCCGATATAATTATTGGATATTAAATTTGTAATTGATTAGAGTTCAAGAGCTTTAACTTTTAATACACCCATCGCTTATAGAAATTTAGAACAATTTTTATGTAAGATATGTGAATTATACGCAGAACGAATGTGTGCAAATATTAATCGGTTACCCTCTGTACCTACTCTTTCCACTAATATGCCAGAAGACGACGTTGAAATAGTAACTTATTCGAAGGCATTAACTCATAAGATATGATACAAATGCAGGTGGTTCCTCTAATAGTAGTTTGTCTACGGCATGTAATCAATCATCAGACGCAAGTCCAAATGCATTGCCTGCTGAATTAATTGATTATTTTAATCATAATATGCTTAATAACAAAATAATTAAGAAAAGTTCAGAAGAAGTAATTGAAATCTGGCGAAAGTACGAACGACGAAGACGAGTGATTTATGCGATGGCAAAAAACAGACTAACACCTCCGGGTAGCACTGTAATTTCGGAGTCTACTTGTAAGAGGGTTCTGTCGGAGGTCATGAACCACTGAAAGAAGATATTTTGGAAGCATTAATGTGCGCGAAGGATTGACAAGATGGTCATTTTCGACTGCAAGATAAATATATCGAAATTGCATGTCGTCATGTAAGTGATATTTAATTTAACCAAATTAATCAAATAATACTTTTTTTATATTTTTTAAAAATTGTACACAAAACAAGTTGTTCGTGTACAATTTTTTTAACTCTGCCTACTTGAAATTTAAGTACGGTCTCAAATCCGGATAAAGGATTAATGTTTATATTTTTTTTTTCTTTTGTAAAAAAAAAGAATTATCTTTAAAAAAAGAGAAGAAAAATGGACGAGCGAACCATTAGGGCCAAGCCGCCTCTGATTGTAGCTGGGATTCAATCATTTCAAATTATTGTAGACTATATCCATATCATTCATTTTTGCACATACAATCCCAAAACTTTCATTTTGATTGCAGTTGGAGGACAAATCAATCCAAAAAAAATCAATTAACAACATTTTGATTAATTAAAGGGTAAAATTGTAATTATATATTTTCTCGATAAAATCATTTAAAAATTGAAAAAGTTTTATCTTCTTTCCAACCCCCACCCGCCATCTTAATCCCAACCAAANATTTCTGATTTTTGAAATGTGAAAGTTGTTTTGTCATTTTTGAAATAGTGTAAGATAAATGAAGGATTTATGTATTTTTCCCTAAATTTTTATCTGGCCCGAAATTAAGCCAATGTTTGGCCCAGCTTATAAGAAGTGAAATTATTTTTAATTAACTATTTGGAGAATTGTAGCTAGCGGTGGTAAACGGGTCGAACGGCTCATCGTCTAGATTGCTCGCTTTTATTTGAAAGTCGACTCGTGGGCGATTCGAGCTCGTCAGCATGAGCCATGCCGACTTGCTCGCCTAGGGCAAGCGGCTCGTCCAAAACAGTGATTGAGAAACGATCACTACTATTCAAAGTTCAGTGACCACTTTAAAAGTGGCCAGAACGGCCACTTTTAAATTTTTTTTACCTTCTTTTTTCCCTATAAATACCCCTCACATTCCCAAATTTTTTTCACACAACTCCCACTCTCTACTACATTTTACATTCTTGAATCTTGATTGTACGATCTCTCTACTAAATTACTACATTCATTTCTCAATTTTACTTCTAAATTCAATTTCAATTATCACATTACAAATTTACAATTACAATCTTACATATTAGCTTTCTTTCATTTCTTGATTTGGTACTTATACATTTCATCACAATTGACAAACAGACCCACACTCATTTGTTGAAAGCTTGTTCAATATCGGAGGCGAATCGCCTATCATGCCACAAAGTCAATTTCGAAATGAATTCACCGATCTAAACGAAGTACCTAGTCCTGAAAATATTCCAGATTTTGATGCTCATAAAAGTAGTAATCACATTGATTTAGATGACAATGATGTTTTCGAAATGGAACGGGAGGATGGACATGAATTAGGTATTCCCGATGCAAGAGGGAAATGAAAGGGAAAAAACAGGCAAAATGTTGGGATCATTTTAAATTGATTCAAATAGGTCGTGTGGTCGATATAGTTGCAGAATCTAAAGTAGTATGTAAAGGCTATTAACAACGATCGGCATAGTAAGAAGGCATTGGAACCACCCACCTCAACCATCACTCTAAGCATGTGCGGCCAAACATGAGCTTCTTTCTGCCGGTCAAATGCAACTGTAATTTGGTAGTCCACTTTCTACGTGGATGTATTCGAAGGAGAAAACTTGAACGGGAATGGTAAAGTTCGTTGCCGCTGCTGAGTTGCCTGTAGCAATAGCGGACAACCAACATTTCATCTCATACGTAAAAGAATATCTTCAATCGAGGTATGTTGATGTAAGTCGAAACACCCTTCATTCAGATGCAATAGAATATTTCATTCATACAAAGAAACTATTGATTACCGATTTAAAAAAATATGGGTGTTGTACCTTTAATTTCGGATATATGGGAAGGAATTAATAAAAGAGGTTATATAGTTGCAACTGCACACAACATAAATCCACTTTGGTGTATTAATAAAAAAATTATTGCTTTTAAAATTATTATATATAATGATATTATGAACATTACTAGAGAATATCATTGTGAGAGTAAAATTCGTTTAGTTACATTCGACAACGTTAGTGTTAATAAGGTCGATAAATTGTGCAGAGTGCTGCATCTCGATTAATCAATAAATTCTGATTGGGGGTGACGAATACGAAAGCATTTATTAGTGACGTATGTTATAGATGGATCTCCACTTATTTAGAATTTTGTGTCGAATCTGGGTAACGCATTCCAAATCATTTAGTAGTGAGTAAGACATAGATGATTCTCCACTTATTATTAAAATCATGCGAATGCTTTGGACATTTAATAACTGAAATCTATAATAATAGACATATTAGAAATGATTATGAAACTATTTTGAATGAATTCGATTGGATTTTAGATTTAAAATTAAAAAAATTTGACAAGTTTTTATGATTTTACAAATATTTTGTCTGAATTTTATTATCCCACTAGTTATATGGTACTTTAACGTCTTTATATAATTGTTAGGATTTTTCATAGATATAAAAATGACCTTGATTTTAGTGCAATTATATATTCCATGGAATTAAAATTTAGAAAATATTGGGAATACTTGCCTATGTTATTTCCGTTAACATGTATCATGGACCCCCGATATAATTATTGGATATTAAATTTGTAATTGATTAGAGTTCAAGAGCTTTAACTTTTAATACACCCATCGCTTATAGAAATTTAGAACAATTTTTATGTAAGATATGTGAATTATACGCAGAACGAATGTGTGCAAATATTAATCGGTTACCCTCTGTACCTACTCTTTCCACTAATATGCCAGAAGACGACGTTGAAATAGTAACTTATTCGAAGGCATTAACTCATAAGATATGATACAAATGCAGGTGGTTCCTCTAATAGTAGTTTGTCTACGGCATGTAATCAATCATCAGACGCAAGTCCAAATGCATTGCCTGCTGAATTAATTGATTATTTTAATCATAATATGCTTAATAACAAAATAATTAAGAAAAGTTCAGAAGAAGTAATTGAAATCTGGCGAAAGTACGAACGACGAAGACGAGTGATTTATGCGATGGCAAAAAACAGACTAACATCTTCGGGTAGCACTGTAGTTTCGGAGTCTACTTGTAAGAGGGTTCTGTCGGAGGTCATGATCCACTGAAAGAAGATATTTTGGAAGCATTAATGTGCGCGAAGGATTGACAAGATGGTCATTTTCGACTGCAAGATAAATATATCGAAATTGCATGTCGTCAAGTAAGTGATATTTAATTTAACCAAATTAATCAAATAATACTTTTTTTATATTTTTTAAAAATTGTACACAAAACAAGTTGTTCGTGTACAATTTTTTTAACTCTGCCTACTTGAAATTTAAGTACGGTCTCAAATCCGGATAAAGGATTAATGTTTATATTTTTTTTTTCTTTTGTAAAAAAAAAGAATTATCTTTAAAAAAAGAGAAGAAAAATGGACGAGCGAACCATTAGGGCCAAGCCGCCTCTGATTGTAGCTGGGATTCAATCATTTCAAATTATTGTAGACTATATCCATATCATTCATTTTTGCACATACAATCCC
The DNA here is from genome assembly GCA_903798235.1 of Fraxinus ornus. Classification (NCBI taxonomy): domain Eukaryota; kingdom Viridiplantae; phylum Streptophyta; class Magnoliopsida; order Lamiales; family Oleaceae; genus Fraxinus; species Fraxinus ornus. The sequence continues at coordinate 21,612 of CAIGRF010101947.1, read as the reverse complement.
AAAACTTTCATTTTGATTGCAGTTGGAGGACAAATCAATCCAAAAAAAATCAATTAACAACATTTTGATTAATTAAAGGGTAAAATTGTAATTATATATTTTCTCGATAAAATCATTTAAAAATTGAAAAAGTTTTATCTTCTTTCCAACCCCCACCCGCCATCTTAATCCCAACCAAACCAAATCAAAATTCACCTACATCCATCATGCTGACAATCGCCACCCACTTATCGAGAGCCTCTAATGTCGTGTATAAGTCAACGGTGACTTCAGTCAACCATTTAATTTTTGCAACTCTTTTTAGGTCTTTTTTGATCCATATTTAAAAGGGATAATTGTAGTAGCAGTACTAAATATTTCATTTAGTAGCAGACTTTACTCAAACTTTTCATTTGTGCCAAACCTTTCAAAATGTCGCAACTGAAGTCCAAATTGATAGTTTCTATTAGTTTGACTGTTAACTTTGACAATAATTTGACTAATTTTAAAAAGTTAAAATGATAACTTTACTTTTTTTATAATAAAATAACTAAAATCAAATAATTAAAATTAAAAACCAAAAACCAACTTCTTCTTTTCCATCCATCCCACACATATCCACCCCCATCCCAATCTGACAGTCATCGGCTACTCAAAAAATCGCATCCCACATATACAATCAATAGTCACCGCATTCGCCTCCTCGTCGATTGCTGCAGCCGTTCTCCTTTAGTGCAACTCCTCCACTTCACCGCAAATCCTTTCCTCCCTCGCCCAAGAGCTCCCCGCCACCATCCTACACCCGTCCTCCTCCAGCCTGAACCACCGATTCTACCCCAAGATATTATCAAAACACGGGCCGTCCTCATCTCCAACGACGACATCGAACCGAATCAGAAAATCCATTCCTTCGCCCTCACCACCAAGAAATCGAACCTGAATCTCATAATTAGGTTTTTTTGCTAGATCCCACGCTTATAACTTGCAATCCAAATCATGGATCTACACCATGGAGAAAGAATAATACTCGATGATACTAACCAAGTTCTTGATAATTGACTGTACCCATCTCCAAACATACATATGCGATGATAAATACATCAAAACCTGGCACATCGTGGATGAAATGAAGAACTGGGAGGACACTTTGATGAATCTTATGGTAGTGAAAAATGCAAAGAGCCCATTATTGGTGGAAGCACAAGGCGGTGTAAGAAACTACAGAGATGCTAGAAATGACGGTCAATTATCATGAACTTGGGGTGGATGGAGAAGAAGAAGTTGATTTTTTATTTTTATTTTTAATTATATGATTTTAGTTATTTTATTATAAAAAATGTAAAGTTATCATTTTAACCTTTTAAAATTAGTCAAAATTATTGTTAAAGTCAATTATCTAACGATCAAAATAACAAAATCATCCATTTGGACTTCAACTGGTCAATTTTGAAAGGTTTGGTACTGTGAGTGACACAAATGAAATGTTTGAACAAAGTTTGCTATTAAATGAAAGGTTTGATACCGCTGCTGCTATTATACCTATTCCAAATCCCCAAAATTAGCAACTCCTAGTATAAGATCTAAATAAGGGCCTGTTTGGTACAGCTTATATGCGATGATAAATACATCAAACCCTGGCACATCGTGGATGAAATGAACAACTGGGAGGACACTTTGATGAATCTTATGGTAGTGAAAAATGCAAACAAGAGCCCATTATTGGTGGAAGCACAAGGCGGTGTAAGAAACTACAGAGATGCTAGAAACGACGGTCAATTATCATGAACTTGGGGTGGGGGTGGATGGAGAAGAAGAAGTTGATTTTTTATTTTTATTTTTAATTATTTGATTTTAGTTATTTTATTATAAAAAAAGTAAAGTTATCATTTTAACCTTTTAAAATTAGTCAAAATTATTGTTAAAGTCAATTATCTAACGATCAAAATAACAAAACCATCCATTTGGACTTCAGCTATGACATTTTGAAAGGTTTGGTACTGTGAGTGGCACAAATAAAATGTTTGAGCAAAGTTTGCTATTAAATGAAAGGTTTGATACCGCTGCTACTATTATACCTATTCCAAATTCCCAAAATTAGCAACTCCTAGTATAAGATCTAAATAAACAAGATCAAACAGATTCAAGCGAAGCTCTATACATTTCTAGCTTAATCGAGTCAAGCAAGGTGGGTTGAGTTTTATAATTATGGTTGTCCAAAAGCTATTTTTTACAATTGTGGGTGTAATGGGTTTGGTTTAACTGTTCATGGGTTTGTAGGGAAAGCTAAGATGTTAAAAATACTTGGAGGAAAGCATATGGTGGAGCTAGATATGGTGAAAGTGCTAGGAAGACCTGCATTTGAACACCACATTGAAAATTTCGGATAATATCTGTTATCTTGGTGGCAAGGTATGTTGTTGTCTTTCTTGTTTATTTTACTGTTTTTGCTCAAATTCTTAAAAATGATGGAGTTGTGCAGTGGTGGTGACAGCGACAATGACGGTTATTGTTGGCTTTGGGTGGGGTGGTGGTGTCGATTACTTGTAGTAACACTGGTGACGATTACAGTACAACATATGGATGGGTGGTCGCGCGATGATAGGGGTGGGTGGATTGTGGATTGGTTTAGTTGAGGGTTGGCATGGCAAAGGTGGATGGATTTTGGTTTGGTTGATTGTTGGGGGTGTGGTGGGATATGGAAGAAGATGGCAGAAAACCGCCTATTCGATAACTTTAACGAGACTTCTTTTAAATAGCGAAGGGTTGTCATGCCTCACGTGATTGTAATTCTTCTGGCAAAGCTTGAACAGTTCTCAATATTTTTTTTTAATTATATTTTTGGAAAAATATAAAATTACAAATTTTCTCTTTTAAAATTAATCAAAATGCAATCAAATTGATTTTTTTCGGGTTGACTAAATGTCCATCTGCAATCGAAATGAAAGGTTTGAGACAAATGGTGCAGAAATGAAATGTTTGAGTATAATTTGCAACAAGGATTAATAACAGAAAACCCCCTAAAAATGTTTCTATTTGTGATATATCCCCTACTTATTGAAAATCGCAGAAAATCCCCATATTTGAAACATTTTGTGCGAAAATCCCCATACCGGCAGATTTTTCGTTAAAAATAGTAAAATTGTCAAAATTTAAAAGTAATAATTACAATTTTAGTATTTAGACCATGTTTGATCCACATTAAAATTCGCATTCTCATTCTTCAACTCAATTTTAACCACACATTTTTCAATAAAATAATATTTT
>CAIGRF010101929.1:5190-22613 GCA_903798235.1 Fraxinus ornus | reverse complement strand
ATCAGTCGATAAATTTTATTTCTGTACTTTACTGTATTGCAACTAGTAAAATTTCTAACACAAACATCCTCCTAGTACAAAGCCATAGCAGATGCTTCAATATACTCGGGTAGTTCCAGGTACAATGAACTCGATGGACATCGCTCAAGCCTGCACAGTGTAACAACATATTAGTACTAGTGAATTGCAAGAGGAATGAACATTTGTCATGATTCCGATGAAAATGACTTACAGCATCATCCATTGCACGAGCCAAACTATCGAAGGATCAACATATATGGACATTTCTGGAGGGATACATTACGAAAATGCTTACGTTTCAGTTTATCGAATAATGGCAAATAACGCTAAATATAATCATCCATCGAAATACGACAACAAATTTACACAATCATTCCAATGACAACGATATTTGACAATTTACATGATACACAGAGGTGACGACTTGAGTAGCAATTCCAAAACTGGTATCCTTCAACACTGCCAAGAAAGGTATATTTACGAAAAGCTTCCTTATTCTTTCACCAGATATTTACAAGCGCCCAATATGTACATTTCTTATATTGGACGGCTAGGAGGGTTTTCCTCGATCATTTAAACCCCTTTCACAAAGGGGGATAAAATAGTCATTAGATCATGGCTTATCTTGTAAAAGCATAAACCAGAGAATAATCTAAACAGAAACATATACATAATTGCACAACTGATTGAAGCTTCACTTATTCACAATTTATGCAACTCGGTGTGACCAGGATGTGGACGTAGGCTTGACAGCAGATATCTGAACACGCAAGACTTCATGAATGGCACCTCGATGAAGCACCCCGAGGACTTCTTCATTGGATGCCACTAAGTCACCCAAAGAGACGCTACGAGAACACAATTCATCACGTAAACGAAAACCACGGTACCATCTGCCGAGCTTCCACCATTGGACACACACTAGCCTCCCTGTAATCTCATTGCTACATAGTGCTTCCATGACGTATTTGGACTACAACAATAACGTTAAAACATAATGGCACGTTCACTAGGGAGAATTGAATAGCACTCGATAGTATTAAAGAAGAAACGGAAGCTAATCTTGTTTATATTGTGTTGTTTAATCATGTCCAATACTTCGCAACACACATGCACCAAATAACTAATCAAATTTGCTCTAACATTTACTATGAATAGCGGTAAAAATTCAGCAAGGCTGCATGATTGGGTGTGAATGAATGATGATGTAAGAGGACAACTTTTAATTCTTGAATGCATGAATCGCATTCTTCAGAGATTGTCAAAGTTCACAATATTTGTTTTAACAAAAAAATAAATAAATGATAAGTTTCACAAACAGCAGATAAAAACCAAATCCACATCGTCAACATGTGTGAAGGGTAATTATTGGGTCCAAAATCAAAAGATTTCACAGGAAACCTTCAGATATAAGTCAGCCAAACTATTAATGAAATAGTCAACCAACCCCGAGCAATCGACACTGTATTTCTTCCACCTGCCCGTCTCATTAGAGTTTCACAATATTAGTATTTGGTTCTACCACTTATACAACCGGGCTCAATGGATCCCTTTTACAAATAATCAAGTTGACTCTATAGTAATACGTTATGATTAGCCTTATTTTGCCAATCCAAGAGCAACAGTTCATGGCCATTATGGGGAAATCCACTACAAAGGAGAACCAATTCCCTTGTGGAAGAAAAACTAAAAATTGCGTAATTCTATTCATGCACACAGTCTAGAATTCCACCAACTTGAAGATGGCCAGGTAGAGTGAAACCAATAAACAAAATCCCAAAACGAGCAAATGATGTAAACCTTTGTACCACATCAAAACATCCAAAAACCGAACTAAAACAAATATGACAGATTCTAGATTGTGTTAAATTATGAAATGTAGGTCAAATAAAATCATATTTAGCCCCCGTTTGATTCCCATACTTTTAATTTTTTTTTAAATACTTATTTTCAATCATACATTCATACAGTAAAATATTCTGCACATAAATTCAAAATTTAAGATCGAAACCTAAGTCTTAACATGATATTAGACCACATTAAACTCTAACGAATCATTCAATCCGATTAAGACTAAAAAAAATAAGCATACGGATTTCAAGATTGATTTACTCAAAAAGATCCACCATCTTGCGGAGCATGTAAAGGAATAAAATCTCACATCAAATAAAGATGAAAATATAGACAAATTTATAAGGGTTTGAGATACTTCTCTTAACAAGGTTGACATATGGATATACAGTATACACAATGATAAGAGTATACAGTAAAAGACCAAAAACTTAACTTCTTTTACATGTTAAATTACTGAATCATGCACGAATGCAGGTCAAAAAACGCAGATATCTAATATCATGTTTGATATGCACGTTCACCTTACCAAATATGCTACAATAGTAAAAGATCAAATATGGAACTTGTAAGGCAGAGATATATGCTCCCTATGATGCACAATTATCATGAATATCTAAAGCAAATAAAGGCGATTCACTTTGAGTTATATTAGCAATTACCGGCACATCAAGCCATATGATGCAGTAGTGCAAGCCAACCAAATTGAGCAGCACATTATGCTTTGGTTTGAGAAAGAACATTTGGACATCTTTGAATCCAAACTGCATTGACTTCATGAATTCAATCGCTTTCAAATAGTGCCCAACTTCAATGGACTCGAAAGCTAAAGCATGTTCCCCAAAATTCATTACCAAAGCTGCTTTTTCAGCTATCTCGTTGTGCTTTTTTATATAGAACTCCCTCCATCCCTACAGCCATCACAAAAATCCAAAATTTATAATAAAAATTCACGAAATAAATTCAAGCTATCATCACATATAGTATGCGATATCTCGTCAAGAAACTGAATTCACAGACTGCGCGTGTACCACCATCAATACAAGAGCATTTGAGGTATAATTTATCTCCTTATCAATTGCTCCATTACTAAGACAGCATTATCAAAATAAAATTTTGAAAGTATAATTCATTAAACGCAAGTAAATATCACCAAATTCAAGGCTTCCAGAAAATTACTTCAAACCCAATAAAATAAATTACAAAAGGGGTATTATACTCATATTTATTGCTAATTCTTCCATCATACATTTACAACTAAACCTAAGCCCCTGTGCGGCCTAATTTTTAAACCTCATATTTATCCATACTCATTTCAACCACACATTCACCCAATAAATAATTTTGCACATAATTCCATACTTTTCTTTACTTTTTAACCGCACATCTCCAAAATAATCATTTTTCAGAGAATCTATTATCAAAAAATCTCTAACAAACAAGGGCTAATCATAATATAAAAAGCTCAATTACTATGTAATAAGAATTTATTCACCCAAAGAACAAGAATTTACACTGAAATGAACAAAGTAAAAATGCTGAAAACATAATACAAAGCACAAATCATATTAATAAACGAAGGACCTTTAAATTGGAAACAATTCCTTGATCGACCTCGAAATTTTGATATCGAAAAGATGAAGAATCTTTATCAAAATCAAGTGCAGGCCACCTGTCTTTGCATAGAGATTCCCACACACAATCAGACCCGCACAGCTCCCTCCAAAACCTGGAGCAACTCCCCAATGAACACACATCAAAAACCTGAAAAGAAGATCATTTTTTGTTTCAGAACACACATCCAATAAAGATTAATACAACCCAAATTAGAAACAAAAAAGGTCAAAAAAACACTGAAAAAGTTTTTTTATTGAAGAAAATGTTTAAAATTATTAATTCGTGTAAAGCAGAAAAAAAGAAAATACATAATACCGGAAGGGATGAAGCTATTTTGAGGGAAATATCATGTGGAAGTGAATTCTGAATACTCTGAGATGGGCTCATTTTTCTGGGTTTTTCTTTCAGAGGAAGAAATTTTTCTTCGAAATGGAAGGAAAAAGAGGGGGACAGTGTTTTTCTGATGTTTTCTGTTAGAACACGTAACCAGCATGTGTTGAAAATTTAAATAGAAATAAATTATTTACAGACCCCTGTCATTAAAATCAAAATTGTAAGTCAAAAATTAAAAATTAATTTTAAACAAAAAAATTTTGATATCGTAATTTTTCAATTATACATTTTATAAATTTTTTTTAATCAAAATCTACTAAAAATATTTTAATCTTTACCAAACAAAAGCATATTCTAATATGCGACATTGAGACAATTCTTGAATTAACTTGTATGTATTACAATTATTTGCGTTTATTTATTTTTTAAATGTTGATGTGATTTTCTTTTATTTTCTATCCTATAAATCGAGGTTCTTTACTAAAGTTTTTAATAAAAATTGATAAAATGTAGGATTAAAATGTTTATTAAAATTGTGAGTTGTTATGTGGTTAAATTTATTATTGATTTTGATCACAGTTCTTTAAACTATTCGAAACATGCATTAAGGGTAGGAGTGGGTAAAACTCAATCGAACCCGTCAAAATCGTCCCAATCGAACCAACCAGATCGGTTTGAGTCGATTTTTTTATTGTTTTTATACGGATTGGGTGTGTTAATTATGTAGGCGGGTCGGGTGGGTTATGGGTTAACTCATGAAAATCGAATAAACCCGCCCAACATAACCCGACTATTATTATGAACTTTACAAGTGTTGTAATATTATTTGGATGAAATTGAGTAACTATATTTCTTCACACAATCTCTAATAGCTACAATATTCAGAAAAGTCTAAATTCAAAATGTCAGTTCTTGTTGGAAAAATTTTGTGCAATAGTTCAAAAGTTTAAAGAAACCATACACAAATTATATACTATTAATTAATTAGGTCTATATATGCAAATGCGATACACAAGAAGTCTTAAATATGACACAAACACGAAAACTCTTAGAATAATATTATAAGACTTGGATAAAATGCATTTTACGAAAAGTAGTATAAGCAAATACACATTAAACAAAAAAATATTTTAATTGTCAAAAACATTTCTTGGCTTTATATAATTTAATATCAATCTGTCCATGTAACATTTTCGGGCATGAAGTGCCAAAATAATTCATATTTTTTGGTTATTACAACTATAGAAATATAATGTTATATAAGTCACGATTCAATTATAAATCCGTCCAACCCGACCGACCCGACCCGCCCACCTTAATCTTTGTTGACAAGTTGTTCCAAATCAATCAATCCAACCTAACCCGATCGATACTTGATTGTGTTGGGTTGTGTTTCAACCCTTACCCGGATTGTGTTGAGTTAAATTATGATCAAACCGATTTTGTTGGTTTGGGTTTGGATTTGGGTTTGGGCTTGGGTTTAGGTTGAGGCAAAAACTGACCCAATCTAACCCATGGCCACCCCTAATTAAGGGTGCGTTTGATCGTCAATATTTTTCAAGAAAAATGTGATTTTTCACATAATTTCTTACTTTTGTGCTGTTTGATTAACAATTTTTTTGACGAAAAATATTTTTTTACTTTTGATCTTGCCCATATTTTTCTTGAAAATAAGGAAAATATTCTTTAAGGATGAGTGATTTTTATTTTCCAAGTAATTCACTTTCTCTCTCTCATCTATCTCCCTCCCTCATTTATATACCAATAAAAAATGGACAAATATAATATTTTTAAATTGAAAATTAAAGTAATCAAACACATTTAGTTAATATTTTTTTTCAATACAAATTCTATATTCGCAATCAAATGCACCCTAAACTCATTAGGATGATAGTAAATTTCGACAAAGGTAAAGCTTGACCAAAGATTTAAGCTGTGTTTGTTTCCAATTTGAAGCAAAATTCAAACCGTTGCTACAGTGTTGTGCCCACAATATTTGACTTTGTTGTGTCAGTGGGCCCACAGTTTTGGGAAAACAACGATCAAAAAAATCCATTTTCTTGTTGAAATAATTTCTCCTAGACAGGCCCTTATTTCACTTCTACAGGCAAAGAATAGATATCTTGTGCATGGTACTGGTACATGTACATACGAAGTTATACAAATACGATGCAGGTGAAAAAAGGGATAAAAGAAATCAAGTAACTGCTATTTATCATTTTATTTCCTATTCATTTTTCACACGCAATTGTATTGATTAAAGTTTCAAGCTCAAAAACATCATACATGGAGCCTACAAATTTCTGAACTTGATGCTGAAACCTCTCTTTCTGTTTCTTCTGCTTTCTCCTCATGGCCTGGCGTCAGGATTTTCTGACTGGAGGAGCTGCTGAACACACGGGCAAGATTGATTGAATCTGAACCGCTGGTGCCATGGAACTGGCATGTGATGTACCTCTGACATTTTTCATGCCATTGAACAATGGTAGGCGTAAAGATGGATAAACGGCACTCCTTGGTGTTGAGGCTGGCGAGGAAATAGTTGATCCTCCTTGAATAAATCTGGTTGAGAACGCACCAATCACCATCAGCAGTTTCGGCCCTCAATGCAGGGTGGACGTGCCAAGGGATCTCTAGTCGGCCTCGAAGAACTAGGCGCTGCATTGTAAGAGAGTGAACACAAGATGATAAATGTTGCCTGACTTCAACTGCATGCTTCTCTCTAGACCTGTCATTAGTAAATTTAGATGAAATCGATTAAATTCTTCATTTAGGCTGGCTTCTGACTGATCAGAGTTTCTGATGTCATGGACGGATCTGCTTTTCTCGACTGCACCTTTCTTACTTGGAAACTCTTCCCTTCTCAAGCTGGGATTATTGTTGAAGGATTCACAAAATAGTCTGGAGCTTCAGTTGGCATTAAGGATGCATTAGACGGGGAACTCACCCTCCACTGAGCAGAGTTGGCCTCATGGATAACCCGTATTTCTTCACATTCTTCACCCAGAGCATTTTCTTGTATCTCTTCTATAATAACTTGTGTGAATTAATTCCAATTGGACAAGGCACTGTATCATTTGAAAAATAGGAAACTGTGTGCACCGTGCACCCCCGTAAAGGAATACAAACTGGTTTCTGACCTGAATACAGAAGGTGCAAATGGAAAAAAAATTGTAGTCTCTGCTGCTGAAAAACTTCTTGATTCCAACTCGGTTAAATGGCCACTTCAGGCTAGCAATTAGGATACATGAATGTATGCTGTTGCATTTCATAGAATGATAAGCCAGTGTTATATTGAGTCACGTCCCTCCTAACAGGAGAATATTCTTGCTTTACTTGGCACCTCTCTTTCTGTGCTGATTTCTCGTCTCAGGTAATTTTAAACGAGCGAGATAACGAGCAAAAGTTACTTATTCTTGCTCATCCCTTCGTCCGAGACTTGATACAGAAGAGCAATATTCTTGCTACGCCGCTGCATGAGAAATGAGTATAAATAATTTATTTTCATTTTAAATGAGTCTTGTAGGAAATAAGAGAGAGAGAGAATGAGCGAAGTTACATTTGGCACAAGGAACACTCAGTAAAATCCAATTGTGAAAAGTATAAATACTTAAGGGTTGTTCTCTTCGTGTTTCAGTTTTGAATTCATTTTGTATTTTGTGTTTTGAGTATCTATTTTGAAATTGTTGAAAATGCGTTCTTTTTGTCATTCTGAAAAACAGTTTCTCATAAAAATGAAAAACGAGTTTACTTTAAAATTCTGAGAGTATTTTTTTTTATAATATTTTATTCAAAAAATCTGATTATTCAATAAAATTTAATAGTTTAATGTTAATATAGTATTAAATTACATATAAATTTTGAAGTTGATGAATCTTAAATTTTTTTTTCCAGATATAAAAATACAACCTAAATTAAATTTGGCAAAACAGTTCAATCGATACGACTAGAAGTTTACGCGTTATGACAAAACAAGTAGATACTAAACAAAATTTAAAATAAATCATCGGAGTCATGTACGACGTCTTGAGTAGTTATTCCACATGTGTAGCAATTTGATCCCTGACTTGTCCTATTTGAACTGTTTGACTAGCATAAAAATGTATGACTTCTTGATCTTGACTTGACTCCGGTATATCTTGAAATACTATATTCTCATCTGAATACTCAGCAAACAACCTATCTAAAGCGTGCTCCTAGCGAATAAAATTGTGTATTGTGCAACATGCAGTAGGGATTTATCTTTGCCTACTAATTGGATAATTGGTAATCAATTTCAAAATAGGAAATCTTGCCTTTAAAACTTCAATGCAACGTTCAATAATGTTACGGCACGATGAGTGTCTATAGTGGAACAATTCTTCCTTCCTTCGTAGCCTTTCCTGTTCATCATAGTCACTCAGATGATATCTTTGATCTCGATAAGGGACAAGAAATCCAGACATGTTTGGATAGGCAGAATCAACAAGGTAAAATTGATCTGCAAAAAAAAAAACAAAAAAAGGATAATAAGATTCACTTAGTGTAACATTGTAGATACATTCATAATAATTATTTGAAGTACAAAAATATACCTCCCCGTGACATTGGAAATTTGTTAGATCTTCTTGTGACTGTGTCAACGAATACTCGCGAATCATTAGCAGTGCCTTCCCAGCCAAAATACACAAACGTGAATTTCATATCGAAATCACATGTCAACATCACATTTTGTGTTACATTAGTTTTCCTTCCACAAAGATGTTTGTCTCGATGCAGGTGTCCAAGCTGCAACATGTGTACTATCTATGGCGCCTATACAATCCTTAAAGAAAAGATATTTGCACAAAATCTGCTCATGTACAACATCTTGATTTGTGGGACGAATTATCTCTATACCAAATGATCAAACAGCCTTATCACTCGTTTAAAGCATTTGTATATCGTGTTGTTGAAATGCTGAAACCTATCACCAATAATACTATATCGTATAGTGTGCCCTATAATCATCAGAAACATAGCAACACCCTTCTCGAGACTCACTTTTTTCTGCATCTTTCAACGGCCCTTTCTCTTTCAAAATATCACAAAAATTCATGAAATTGTGTTTCTGCATACGAAAATTATGATAACACACGTCTGAATGTCCATTTAGAATTTCTAGCATGTACATTTTTCCCGTAAGCAATGATATCCTATAAGGTATCCTGCTGATGGTATTTCCTCTGTAAACAACAATCATATTAAACATCATTAAATTGTCAAAGTTTGCGTCAAACTCATCCATGAATAACAAATTATCATCACTCGAATCTTCATCAATGGAATCGTCGGTATTCACAATATCATCCATATTGTGAACAAAATATACCCACAATTTTTATCATAAGTCATAGCAATCATCATTGATTCAAATAAAACGAGCAACTAGCATTGAAAAATTAAAAGAAAAATTAGCATCAGATCTACAATTAACACCACCACTAAGTTCATACATGAAAACAGTACATCACCAAGAAAGTTCACAAAAATACTTGGAGCTGTGAAAATAACACAATGGTTCAACCTTCCACATGACAAATGAAAACAACATGATACTAGAGAAATTAAAACATCAATCATATCAAAGTAGTTCTAAGATAGGTCCCCTCCTTGCTTCTGGCATTTTCACAAACGACACCCTGAAATCGGGATCACTAAAAGCCTTTATTGCTTTCAAATAAACCTCATTGGACACCCCTTCTATATTGTTTAAGATGTCCATGCATATAACACTTGAATAAGGATTCGAACTACTAACTTCATTATCCGATTGATTACATGATTTTCCTTGGATCTTTGCAAGCTTTTCTTTTAGGTAAAGTGTTCTAAGTTCAGTTTCTTCATTCTTCATATTAGCTGTAGATGACCACTGTGACATGCAGGCCTCGAGTTTTTCACTTTTAATGATCTTAGGTTCCTTGCGTCGACGTTCACCTGATGTACCAATTTCCTCACGCTGACGAGTATTTGAAACATCACCGACTTCATCATCATTTTCCACACGTACACGCACTTCCCTGTTCAAAAAATCATCTTCTAGCTGTCTTTTTTCCTCTGATGTGTTTGGAAGCTGAATGGAGGCATTGCCTAATCCTCCAATAGTTGTAGTCCTGCTAAATATCTCCCCCAGAGTGTGGTAGTGCTTACACCCTTCCCTTTTGAATAGTTTGTAATCCAATTTGTTAATCTACATGAAAAAAGAAGCCACATTAGAAAATGAGTACAATTGATAAGATAAAAAACTAATGACGAAAATATTCTTTAATAAATATTTATACCGTATAAAAGTGTTGCCAAACTTCATCTGCAGCATTAACTTTGTTGGTATTTGGATCCCATGTAACACATGTATGTCCCAAAAGTTCAGAGAACATGCGATGAATCTTACGTAAGCGGTTCCACTTTCCCTTTAATCTATCTATGCCGTAATCCATTTTTGTTGAAGCAATCATGGTTTCATTGATTTTGCCCCATTTGTCTCTCGTGAGTGTAGAACATTGCAATGCGTTTGATTTTACTTTCTCGTAAAGAATTTCGATAAATGCGTGTTCATTCTCATCCGACCATGACATTGGTTCCTTGTTCTTAACTCTGTGACCACCCATGTTCTGTATCGAATATAAATCAAATTATCGCGAAATGTATAAGTCATTCCTAGTGTTAGGAATAGATTCCTAATATTGAAATCAATTCCAAATTATCCTTTTCTTTCTAGTATTTAGGGTTAGACTGTTATTAAAAACAAACATAAAGAAACATAATGCCTTCTTACACTAGCAGCAATGAACATGGTAAAATCGAAAACCAGCATACACATAGAATTTAGCTATAAAGAATGTCAATTTTACCAGAAAACATAAAAAGACAAAAATGAAAAAGATTCAAGAATACAAAAATAAATCCTGCAAAACAAAATTATGAGATGATCATCTTGAGGGATTTGGATAAAAACCCATAAAAATGAGTGCCTGGGCCTGGGGAATTGATAGCCAAACTTAAAAACAGAGATTTGAACTCTTAAACTCACAGTTGGGAACTTGTTACTGGTGTAACAAATGAGCATGCAGGTTTATTCCACAGCTCCATCTCCCACAGTCACACATTTTATGACCTTTGAAGCACTCATTCTTCTTAACATTTCAGCTTCTACAGCTGCTACAGCACGCTCTTATTTAAAAGTGCACAAAAAGTTTTCTTGGTTTCAATCTATTCAAGAAAAGTTGAAAAGAAAGAAAGAAAGTCTAAAAATGAAGGGGAAAAGAGGAGGTGGAGAAGGAGAAGGGTATCTAAAAATGGTGAAGGAAACAACAAGAAACAGTTGGCTATAGATAATGAGGCCCCTAGTTTCAAGAATTACATTAGAAAACAAAACTACAGACAAGGTTTCTGCGAGAGAGAGTTTCTCAACAAACACAGTCCCATTTCATCCCTCTCAATAAATTTGAAATCAACAAAAAAGCTAAATCAAATCCTTGGAAGAGGTCAGGGTGCAAAAAAATACACTGCTTCAGTCAAAACTATGTTTTAACAAGTATCAGTACCTAAATCTTCGTGAAATTTAAATTAATTTCACCTGTGCCTTCACCCAACCTTAGGTTTGCCTCAGGAACAAAAAGAACAGAATCCATAAAAATTATATCTATAGTGAGACATATATGTTTGAGCTAACCCTACCTTTTTGTTGCCTCTGGATCTGCTTCTGCTATCTGCGGTTGCCATGTCTTTTACGGGCTTCCTTTCAGTCACAACTTCAAAGACTGTGGGCAGATCATTGATCAAGCTGAACAGGCGTTTCCTGCAAGAACAGAAAGAAATAAATATAAATATATAGATATAGATCCTCATAATAAATCACAGGCCAAAAGTGTAGTTCCTTGTCTGAAAATGCACATCCCAAAAATAAAATCTATAAAAACATTTAACCACAATTCATTCCAGTAATTCATCTGTTATCAGAAGTTAGCAGTCCTAAATGAAAGCAAAAACTAGCAAAAAACTGCAAACGGGAATCCACACTGAAACACCAAATATCAATACTTTAGAATGCTTGTCTTGTCTCCTGGCTACACATCATGTGATATGCACCGGAGCGAGGAGGTATAATAATTTTATCGAAGTCATTTCAATGTGTTAAAATTCCTAAATACATCCCCCAAACTGTAATTCAGGGACTGGTCCCAGTATATATGTACTGCTACAAAGTCAATTAGTTCGACGGCAAAAAGCAAAAGATATAGACAGTGCCATCAAAATCATGAGCCCGAAACACTTTTGAAGCTTGAGATTTGTGTATTATAGAAAATTATTGGTATGTTATGGAACAAATTAGATACAAAGCATTCCTGGACGACATCAGACATGCATAAATAAAGGAGAATTTGAAGCTGTGTATTTTCAAGGTTCTTTTAACAGACTTTTGCAGGATCACAGCCTCAACCATTGGTAGCAGCACCCCCTCCGACATCTATCCCCCAATGTCCAACAGAGCATGTGCTAGAGAAAAATAAAGAAAACCTCCTAAAATCCATCCCCAGCCCCACCCTTCTCCCTCCTTTCAAGATTAATCATCGCCACAGCAAGTAAACACATCACACAAATCTGATTGAAGAAGAGCAATTAATGAAGACAACTCACACAAAAACATGTTAATTTCACTTGATTTTGAGGCTACGGGTAGGGGGCAGGATCAACAGGTCACGTCGACGGCGGAGGAACGGGACCAATATACGGGACAAGCGCCGGAGGTGGAAAGGCGTCGGGAAATTGGAGTTGGACCGGTGTCGGAAGGCTCCCTTACGGAGGCTGTGGGAGATGTGAGTTTAGGGGGAGAAGAAGATGTAAACCAGAGGAATGAAGTTAGTTCGGTCACGAGAGAGGATAAGTTAGAAAATGGCGTTCCCCGTGTTTTCTAAAATTAACGTGTTTTGTACTGAAAATGCTCAAAACGTGCTTTTGAATGTTTTGTGTTTTCAGTACGAATTTTTTTTTTTTCAAAAATTCATCTTCGAAAATGAGAAAAAGAACACGTTTTTAGTATTTTGGAAAATCAAAAACCAAAACAGTATGAAAACATCAAAGAGAACAGAGCCTTATGGTCTCAGAAAGTTGCATGTGAACTTAATACACTTTGACACGCGGTGACGCATGATTGGTTCTGAATCTTATAGTTGTAGAAAGGATATTAAATGAGCAAGCATCTTGAGCACTTATCTCATTAATCAAGAGAGTTAGCATCGCACACCTGAACAAGGACGGATCTGTCCAGTGAAGATTGGTCGAGGCATTTCTGGGCACAAATAAGCCGGAAAAGAAAAAAAAAAACGCTTACAACCTAGTTGAGGAGGAGTAGATAATGGACGACTAAGACAGCTGGAGTGGGTAGGGGAACAAGTACAGATCACATGAATTTTAGGTCAGGGGCTGAAGGTTGATGACTGACGACCTTGCTTTGACAACTCGTGGTGGAATACTCTATGACAGATTCACTCTATTATTTCTTCCTATTCTTGATGGAGTGATCTGGATGAATAGATGTATAAAGGTCAAAGCCAGCTAAACAAAATTGACTTTGTTATTGTAGATTTCCATTTTTGACAAAATCTCAAGGTGAACTATGCCGCATTTGGTATTTTTTACCACATTTTTCCATAATGAATGAAATTGGGAGCAGTTAGATACTACACATACAATTTTTCAGGGCAAACCAGGCAGCCACTGCAGCACTTTTCTGAGCTTGCTTTTTGGTTTTGGCCAGCTCCCCAGCAAAAGTCTTGTTGAGCTCGACTGTGCAAGAAAATACAAGGGCATAGGCCGACCCAGCACGGATAGTAGTATAAACAAGAAGTTTTAAGCTGGCTCAGCGAGCGGTCTCCTCAAGTAATTTTTTGTAAATTCCAGTTTCATCCTGCATTACAGAAGATTGTGAAAAGATGATGAAAGAATTGATATATTATCCAATAAAGAAAATATGGCACATGTCGTGTTAATTTAATTTTTGAACAATGCTGGAAACGAAGTTTAATTAATGCGACTCGACACTGTAGTCAAAAGATATTGAGTACTTGTCACTTCATCTGGCTTATCCAGCAGAATCCAAGCATTTCCCCTTTTCACTATGCTATTGTTTGGGTCCTGTGGTGGAAAGAAGATGAAATTTTTTTGGATTTGCTGATGTGTCGATAGCAATGGTCTACTTTGGGAAAATATGGTAAAAAACTTCCAAATGCAATGCATTAGGAAGACATGCTGCATATTTGGCCACTGTTTGAGCCCCATTATTCAAACATTCATTTTTCCCCAAATTCATTTTCAGCCACACATTCTCCTAATAAAATATTTTACGTAAATCTAACAAAAAATTCTACTTTTTAACCACGCATTCTCCATAAAAATTACTATTATAGGATCTAGTTTTCAAAAAAAAAAAAAAAAGAGGAGCTTAAACAATAACTTGGTACGCAGTATTATGAACATGATTTTAGCTTCTTTTTATTCGTAGCACTGTGTGATGCAATCCAATCCTCCTCGCCAAACATACTGACAAAGTTTCAATTTCCAACACAATAATAAATGATAGACTCCCATTTATATACTAACTAGTAATTAGTTTATCTGCTTTCTTGGGGTTAAGTTATACACACTGTACAGTACTATTAAGTTTCAAAAGCATACTAGTAAATGATGCTCCAAGAATTGAATTGGTGAATAAATTTCAATTACCAAAATGAATATCATCTTCATTCATTGGTGAATTCCACAAGAAGTCTGTTAATTTATAATTAAAACGCGATAAATAATATCGGTAGAGAGTTCAAGAAGAGTTGTAAATTCATATTCAGCCACGCCTTGGTTGGTTGCAATCTAGAGTGAATAAATATCTAAAGTTCTGTGACATATGACCGAATATTACGAAACTTGAGACAATGACGTACCAAGAGAAAGAAAACATTAATTATCACAAGTTCAGAAAATACCAAAACTCTTGCAGTTAGTGCTCTTGATGGGCCTCTTTGTGAAAGTGATCTAAGTGCAACCTCGGCTGCTGCATGTTCTGCTTGTCTCAAATTAGAGCAAAATCTCGGACTCACAACTATTTCACCATTGAAATTAACCTTTGCCTCGAAATGAGAGGCGTGGTCAGGTCCCTCCCGTACGCAGGAATAGGGTGGCAAGTTGAAGCAGCTTCGCTGAGCCAATTATTGCAGTTGGTTCTTATACATCCCGGCTAGGTGAAACTACCATAACAGTCACCTAGGTATGCAACTATCATTCCCAAATAACAAAAACAGAACTCAAAATGAATCGCATGTGAAAAAATGTACACTTATCTAAATTAAGGAGAAAGAGAAAGGGGATACAGCTCTTATACTAGCATTTTGAAGAACAGTGAAAGAAAAAGAAGATTCTAGTTTCGTACTAATAATTAAATTTCTCAAACAGCAGCCACTTAGCATGATCAAATCATGTAAATAAAAACATTATTGAGATTGAAATAAAAAAAATTAATGACTGGATAATGACAACGTATACATAACAATTCAAATTCGTGAGCTCTCTGTCTCGATGCTATAGCTAAGTCAACCTTTCTCGATGCACAATCAAAAATTACAAAGGCAAGAATGGCAACTTGGGCAAGTAATGGCAAGGGAGAATTAACAGAAACATGCATCTCTGTATTAAATCTCACTGGTACAATTACGCACACTCAAATTCTCACTTGATCCTCACACATGTTTACCTTAACTTCTTGGTACTTCCAAGCATTGTACCATTTCACCAAGAATTTTAGAAGCAATTTTTCAAAGTGAAATGCGGATGAAATCTAATGATCTAACCCCCTAGAAAAACCCAAATGAGTAAGACGAAGAGAGGAAGAAAAATACTTATCTTAGCTTGCATTTGCATTAACCAACTACCAAAAATTAATTGTATGGACAATTGAACCGACACAGTATTGACTGCATATATCCAATCACATTATTTAGAGAACCCTTCTTCCCTTTTAATTATTCAAAATTAAACTCGATCGAAGCCGTCCATCAGTCCATTACATGCCAACTCATTCAAGATCAAAGAACCATATTATCTATCAACTTCATATCCAAATCCGTCGCCAAAGACCGAATCTTTACTTGATAAACAAAAATGAAAAAGCACTTGTACTTCAGTACAATAAAACCCACAAATTAATATGCACATATTCATGTGTTTGATAATAAAAATTAAAGAAGAAGTTGATTCAAAAACCCTTTTGTTCGAAATTACATAATCATAGCCGTAAGCCAAAAAAAAGCGAGAAAAAAAAGTCCGACCTTTAACGATATGGAGTGGATTTTTTTTTTTTAATCAAGTGATGGGGTGGGTGGCCAGGAAGTGGTCGTGTCGGCCGGGAAAAAAACTTGAAGTTCCGGCGAAGGATAGGTGGGGGCGTGGGATCTGTGGTTGCTAAAAGGATCTGAACAACAAAACTGGATATTTCAGAGACTTGTGATGGATGGATGGATGGATGTATCACCCTTTATTCTATGTATATGTTACTATTATGCATTTGCTGAACTTTTTTCGTGAAAAATATTATTTTATTGAAGAATTTGTGGATAAAAATTTAATGTGTACCAGATCTTATTTGTTCTTTGAAAAAGTGACATTCGGAGTCCTTGATCTTTACAATGTATGTAGAATTTTGAGTTCTTGACTTGTTTTTCTTAGCACGAGTCCTCAAACTCTCAATATTTTTTGTGCTAAAAAAAAAAAGTCAAATTTCGATTGAAAAACGATTTATAGATTTATTTTGAATAAAAGAAAAGTTAAATTAAAAAAAATGCTCAACCCCACTCCAAAAGGTCTCCCAAAGTAGGGGTGGGATGTAGATTATTCTTCAACTCTCTTATATTCCTTTCCTTTATAATCAAAACTCTTATAGGTGCCAGAACAAAATCCAACTAGTACCAATGCTTAAAATAAAACAAAGAAAGTAAAGAATGCAAGGATCACCCCTTGAACATTCGAAAGAGGATAACTCTCAAATACAGTAGCACCACCATAATAATAAAAGTTCAATTACAAGCAAAACTAGAGAATCCTCTCAAATAAGAGTAGGGCATCAAACCATCAAAATACCAAAATAGACTCTAGCTTCATTTTACTGTTCACCATCGAGTCAGATACCTTCATCTTTTCTATATACAAGAGAAAGAGAAAGAGAAAGAGAAGTATTTGAATAGAGAATTTTAATTGCTTGACAACATAGAGAAAGTGAGAGATGTACGGTCTGTTTGATTGTAAAAGTGGAATTTAGGTGGAAAGAAAATGAATTCTAAAGAATTGAATTGCCTAGAATTATTTTCTTGAGAATTGTCAATTAATTAGTTTGATTGATATAACTTTTCACCTGGAAAATGTTAAAATTTTGGATCTTTTGGGGTTTATTTAACTTTATTTTTCATGAAAATTGTCCATTAAAGGGAAAAAAATTTTAAAAATTGGGATAGAATTTGTTTCCATTACCAAAAAAAAAGAAGTGGAAAACAATTTTTCCACCATAGTGGTGGAAAAACCAATTCAATGAAAACATGGAAAAA
>CAIGRF010101922.1:9061-19185 GCA_903798235.1 Fraxinus ornus | reverse complement strand
AAAAAGAAAAGAAAAATAAAGAACTAATTGCAACCATTAGTCTCAATTTTTTTTTTTTGAAAAAAAAAAGTTCAAATGAGTCCAAAACAAATTATTAAAAAACTACAAATTAAGGAAAACTTATTATTATTATAATTATCCCCCCCCCCCCTCCACCACCACCACCACCACCACCACCACCAAAATCAAAATTCCTCACCAACGATGGCATACATGTTCCCATGGTTGTATACAACCCAAGAAAGGGGAGTGTCGTCTGGGAATTTATATTTTCAACTTTTGTTGATCACATTCTTATTTTCAATATTCCATTAATTAATAATTTTTATCTCTGATGAATGTTTCTATTCAAAAATTATGTTAAGAGGAAGTAAAGAGACTTATTTACTCCTTGTATTTTTGAATAAATAAAAAACTAACAAAAAAATGTAGCACCATAAATAAGCATGATGAGAATTCCTGAAAACTTTATAGCTTCGATCTCCACTTACCAATCAGTCCCAAAAGCACTATCACCATCACATATATAATTCGCATCTCCTAGGCTATCAGATAGACCACGATCTTCAGCATTTTGAAGAGAAAGTGTGTGTGGGAGGAAGAAGGGAAATGTAAGCGTAGCAAGCTAGTGAAGGATTTGGATCGGAGGGTTTCAGATTTCTCGAAGCGATACTTGATTAAAATCAAGATAATTATATTCACACAATATTTTATTTGTTATTTTACATTACTAATGCATTTCAAGTGCTCAATCTTTTTCATTGTAACAATTATATTCTCATTTTTTTTTCGTATTTTTATCATTAACCTTCTATTAATTAGCAAATATCGTCTTTTCGTAAAAAGTCTTCGTTGTGATGATGTAAAATAACTTATTTGATCATCTTATTTTAAGAAAATAATAAATAAAAAGTAAGACAAAATAGTTTTCCTCATTTAAAGCACGCAAACTAAGGGTTGGCATGATCCGGTTCGATTCGGTTCTCTTTAGAACCGAACCAAACCCAAAATTTTCGATAATTTAGTAAATGGAACCGTTGGGTCTAAATTTATTTATGGAACGGTTCGGATTCGATTTCATTCGGTTCAGTTCGGTTCTATTCAATTCCGGGATTCTTACAAAATAAAGTAGTATAATCTCGTGATATCTTTTGTACCTCTCTTTGTTGAGTTCTTCATAAATTTGACTGTTAAAATCATAGGAAAAAGAAGATGGTTAGTTCACAATAATAGAACGGTAGAAATGACACTAGGTAGAATAAGAGATTTGGGTAAAACTTAGGTCAGTTTGATTAAGTTGGGCTTGGCTGAAAATCAAAAATAGTAAAATTATATTTTGGGTTTGGATTAAATTAATTAGTTGGCAATTTATCTATAAAAAAAATAATTTGACTTATTAAAAAATTAGGGAGATTCGATTCTTATTCGATTATTCGATTCTTGATCTATAACCGAGAACTGAACCAAACACATCGATTCTCGATTTAGATACTCATTTAGGTATTTAACTTAAAAAAAATCGCTCGA
The DNA here is from genome assembly GCA_903798235.1 of Fraxinus ornus. NCBI lineage: Eukaryota > Viridiplantae > Streptophyta > Magnoliopsida > Lamiales > Oleaceae > Fraxinus > Fraxinus ornus. Next base: position 17,658 of record CAIGRF010101922.1, on the reverse strand, counting down.
TTCGGTTCGGATCTGATTCGACTGTTTTGTCCAACCCTAACGCACTAAGTGTTACAGCATATGCAACCTTAGCTCGGCCTGCTCATGAGCAGGGCTTAAGTAGTTCATTATAGGAATTTCCACTAAGTGTTGCGGCACATGCAACTTTAGCTCGGCCTGTTCATGAGTAGGGCTTAAGTAGTTCCTGTTGCAGCACATGCAACTTTAGCTCGACATGCTCATGAGCACGGCTTAAGTCAATATGCCAGCGAACCTATATTTTAGAAGCATATATTTTTATTATAAATAACATACAACACAAAGCATAACCACCATTTTACTGATAATATTTTTTTAGGTGTTGTGCATTCCAGGGATGCAGTAGAGGTTTTCCTTCCATATCTTCTAATTCATAAGCCCCTTTGAGTAATACTTTGGTTACTTTGTAAGGACCTTTCAAGTTAGGTCCCAAGGACCCAGAATTAAGTTCCCTTTTTGCTAAAAAGACTTTCCTTAATACAAGGTTGCCCACCTCGAATTCTTGTTTCTTGACTTTTTTATTGTAATACATTGCATTGCGTTGTTTGTATAATGCATTCATGATCTTGCCCCCATTCCTTGTTTCCTCTATCAAATCCAACTTTCCTCATAATAGTTGTTCGTTCCCATTCTCACAATATGTCATCATCCGAGCAGAGAATATTCCTATCTCAAGAAGGACGACAACTTCCACTCCAAAAGCCAACGAAAATCGAGTTTCCCCAGTGCTATTCCTAGGTGTAGTACGATAAGACCACAACACACTGGGGAGCTCCTCTATCCATCCTCCCTTAAGAGCATCAATTTTAGCTTTCAGAGTATGCTTGATGATCGTATTAATTGCTCCAACTTGATCATTAGCTTGAGGGTGATTTGGCGTAGAGAAGTGGTTCCGAATGCCGAACTCCTCACAAAAAATTAGTGAAACGATGGTTGTCGAATTGTTTCCCATTGTCAGTCACAGTGGAGTGTGGTATTCTGAATCTGTATATGATGGATTTCCAAATGAAATCGGTTGTCTTTTGCTCAATTATTTTAGCCAAAGGCTCAGCTTCCACCTATTCAGTGAAGTAGTCCACATCCACAATTACGAATTTCGTCCCGGTTGGCATGGGGCCAATTAAATCAACCCCCCCCCATTTGGAAAAGGGCCATGGTACCATTACACAATTCAGCTCTCCTAGGGGAAGTTTGATACTGGGGGCGAAATGCTGGCATCTGTCGCATTTCCTAGTGAACTCCAATGCATCTTTTTTCATGGTAGGCCAAAAATATCCTTGTCGTATAATTTTATGAACTAAAGACTGTCTTCTAACATGATTTCCACATATTTTCTCATGTACCTCATCCAGAGCAATTAGTGTTTCTTCCTCGTTCAAACATCTAAGCAAAGGCACATAATATCCATGCTTATGCATGACGTAGTCGATCAGTGTGTATCTAGCTGCCCTTACTCGAAGTTTTCTTGCCATAACAGGATCTTCAGGACATAACCCTATTTTCAAATATGCAATGATCTCATCCATCCATGTTGATTTGAGGTCGGTCATCATAAGAACCACCCTAGTTCTTCAATGGTAGGATGATAAATTCTACCTACTAGAGTGCTATCAAATTCCTCAATTCCTTCACTCGTTGCTAGCCGAGCTAAAGCGTCGGCATGGCCATTTTGAGTTCGGGAAACTCGTTCGATCTGTACATTTTCAAAGTTTCTCATCTCTCGCTTAACAATTTGGAGGTAATTGTTCATTCTTTCTTCTTTCGCTTGGTAAGCTTCGTTAACCTGGTTGACCACAAGATGTGAATCGCTATAAACTATCAAGCGGTCTACCCACATTTGTCTTGCCATTAGTAGGCCAGCTATGAGGGCCTCATATTTGGCTTCGTTGTTCGAAGCATTGAAATCAAATGGCAGTGCTTCATAGAACAATTGGTGGTGAGGGCTGATCAAAACAATTCTAGCTCATGCTCGTACTTCAGTGGAGAACCCATCAACAAAAATTTTCTAAGGCATATGGTAATGTGAATCTTCTGTCAGGTCCGAGCTGAACTCCGCAATGAAATCGATGAGAGCTTGACCCATTATGGAGGTATGTGGATTATACCTTATGTCAAATTGACCGAGCTCTACTGACCATTTAACCATCCTTCCCGAAGTATCAGGCTCTTGTAAAACTTGCCTTAACGGATAATTAGTTAAGACCTCGATTGGATGCTCCAAAAAATAAGGTCTCAACTTCCAAGCTGCTATGACTACTGCATAAGCTAATTTTTCCAATGGGGATTAACGAAGTTCGGCCTCATGCAAGGCTTTGTAAATGTAGTAAATAGAATGTTGTACTTCTTTCTCCTCCCTGGTTAATACTGCACTTGCTACATGTTCAGATATTACCAAATATAGCATCAATGTCTCTCCCACTTTAGGTTTTGATAGCAATGGTGGTTGTGCTAAATGTAACTTCAACTGATCAAAGGCGAGCTGGCATTCGAACATCCATTCAAATATTTTTTCCCCTCTCAATACATCAAAGAAGGTCGCGTTATACTTTGGGTGTAATCATAACTTCAACTGATCAAAGGCGAGCTGGCATTCGAACATCCATTCAAATATTTTTCCCCATCTCAATACATCAAAGAAGGGTTTGCATTTATCTGTTGATTTTGACATGAAGCGGTTGAGGGCTGCTATTCGCCCTATCAAGCTCTGGACTTCCTTGGGTCTGGTTGGGGGCGCATTTCCTTATTTTCTCTGGATTTGCTTCAATCCCTCTTTGATTCACCAAGTAACCTATGAATTTTCCCGAGCTCACTCCAAATGCACATTTATGCGGGTTTAGCTTCATTCCATACTTTCTCAATATTTGAAACATTTCGGTAAGGCGTTGCTGGTGATCCCGAGCATCCGTGCTTTTTACCAACATGTCATTGACATATACCTCCATTGTTTTGCCAATTTGCTTGGCAAACATAAAATTAACCAAGCGTTGATAACTAGCTCCAGCGTTCTTGAGACCGAAATGCATCATTTTATAGTAGTAAAGACCTCGGTCAGTAATGAAGGCCGTGCGTTCCTCATCTCGTCCAAACATAGGGATTTGATTGTATCCTGAATACGCATCCATAAAATCGAGCAACTCATGTCCAGCCGTTGCATCCACCATCTGGTCTATTCTTGGTAGTGGAAAATTATCTTTAGGGCAAGCCTTATTCATATCAATAAAGTCGTTACACATCCTCCAATCTCCATTACTTTTCTTAACCAAGACCGGATTGGCAATCCACTTAGGATATCTCGCCTCTCGGATAAACCCATTATGAAGTAATTTATGCACTTCCTTGCTCAGAGCCTCGTACCTCTCTGGGTTCAGAGGTCTACGTCGTTGCTGTTTAAGTTGCACCGAGGGGTCAATGCCTAATTTCTGAAAAATAATCTTTGGGTTGATTCCCTTCATGTCCGAGTAATCCCAAGTGAAAACATCAATATTTTCTTGAAGGAAGTTGATGATTTGAGTCCGAAGAGGTGGCAGTAGCTCGTGACCTATTCTGAGTTCCCTTAGTGGGTCTCCTATTCCGACCTTCACAATATCCAGTTCCTCCATAGGTTCTCCTCATTTTATCCTTAGACATGGATCTAAAGGGATAAGGTTGGGCTCCTCTGCATAAACCATATTGACCTCGAAGGAATAATGAATTTCTTGTCTTCTTGGATCAACCTTTACTTGACACTTTTCAGCAATATCCATGTTTTCCTTGATTTTCCCTACACCATAAGGTGTGGGAAATTTGAGATAGTAGTGGTACATTGACACGATTGTCTTGAGGTTGAATAGTAAAGGCTATCCCATAATAGCATCATAGAGAGATTTTGAATCCAAAACCACAAATTCTACATTAAGCTTAGTTTGGCGCGGGGGTTCTCCGATCTCAATAGGGAGCTTGATTAGTCCTTTCGCTCCTGAAAGGGCTCCATTGAGTCCCACAATCATGTTTGGGTAAGGTTGTAGAAAATTCAAAGGAATTACAATCCACTCCAAGGTGTTGGTGTAGAGTATGTTGAGAGAGCTTCCTGTGTCAACCAAAACTTTGGGAATATTGACTCCAGATATGGGTACGGAGACTACTAAGACTCCAAGATAAGGATTTAGATCAGCTTCTCCTTCTTCAAATAAGAGCTGATTATCAGTTGTTTTCTTGTGGTGTTTTTCAGTAATACCGATCTCAAATAGATCGGCTACAATAGGTCTTTTAAACCTCGATTTCCCTGCTTGTTGATTTTTCAACATTTGTACCCGAGGACTAGGTAGGTCGACATTGTAAGCCCTCGACTTGACCTAGTTCCCGCATATCATGCCTGGTCCATTTGGAGTTGGGAATTTAATATAATAATGATATATTGAGGTGGAAGCTTGTAACTCGTGCAGTATGGGCCTTCCCAATATGGCATTATAATTCGAGGGGAGATCTACGATAATGAAGTCGGCTAAAATTCTTCTTTGATAAGGTATTTCACCTAACTCCACGATTAGTACGATTTGTCCTTGAGCTTTGATAGGGTCTCCAAAGAACCCTTGCAACCTTGTGAGATTTGGTTGGAGGTAGCGTTCATGTATCCCCATTTGTTCCAAAGTTCGAGAGTACAGCACATTGACCGAGCTCCCATTGTCTACCAGGGTTCGATGTACTTGTACTCCTAAAACGGTCATGGCTATGACCAGCGCATCACTTTGATTCTCTAGAACTCCGCGTACGTCATCTTCTGAAAATTCGAACCATTCCAAATATGGCACTGTACTGACCTCCGGCTCTTGATGTATCACATTATGGTTTTGCCATATGCTGGCATTGTGTGCCATCCTACGCCTAGATCTTTGTGACCCCTCGAGGCATTGATTATCTCCTATCAAAGTTCGTATCTCAATTCGGTGTGGTGGATCCCGAGTTTGGGGTCCGGGCCGAACTGGGTGGGCCATCCCTTGAGGTTAGTTTGTTCGATCCTAGTTGGGTTTACTTCTTTGAGCTTAGCTACAAACTCATACAAGTGACCTCGTCGGATGAGTGATTCTACCTTTTCTTTCAAGTTTCTGCAATTATCGATGTTATGTCATGTCGTCATGTGATAACGGCAATACTTCCCTTGATTTCTCCCATTTAACTTTTTTTTTAGGCAGATGCCGGTGAAAAGTTTCCTTCTCTTCAGCTTGTAGAAAGACTTCTTCCAAAGTAGTATTCAGTGGGTGGTAATCACGAAATTTGTCGGGATACGGCCTTGGGCGGCCTTGATCTCTTTTATCCTTTCTTTTCTCACGACCCAAGTCTTTATCTATTTATTTTCCCTTGGTCTATTGTAGGGATTGTGGATTTTGCTTAAGATCTTCTAGGTCGGACATGGCTTCCTCCATACTTATATACTTCTCAGCTCAGCCCAAGAATTCATGATATGTCCGAGGTCCATCCTCATGGACAGACCACCAAAATCTTGTCCTTGGTCTTAGTCCTGAAAGGACTGCCATAAGGGCAGCATCGTTAGAAATTTTTTCTATTTCCATGGATTGTTTGTTGAATCTACTCAGGTAACATTTGAACGATTCAGTTTTTCCTTGTTTAATGCTTACCAACCGCTCCTTTGGTGTGGTTCTTGCTTTCGAACCCATGAACTAGGAGAGAAACGCGGTAGCAAGATCATTCCAATTTTTAATGGATCTTTGGTACAATCTTCCAAACTACCTTTGGGCTTTGTCTCCCAAAGTTAAGGGGAAAGCGCGACACATTATTGCATCCCCAGTTCCTTGCAATTCCATCCAAGAAGTGTATTTGTCCAAATGACTTAAGGGATCTCCTTCCTCTTTGTACCCGGTCAGTTGTGGCATTTTCAACTTTCCAAAAAGGGGTTCTGCCATGATGTCCTCAATGAAGGGAGAATGGTGTTTCGTGAGGTATTCTTCCATGCTTCCTTTGTTTCTAGCTTCTAGATGAGCTATGTGTTTCCTCAGGGCACTCATCTCAGGTTCTGGTCATTCCACAGGATGATCAGTACAGGGCTCGTTGTGTTTGCTCGTCGATGTTAAAGAGTGTTGAGAACCCAGTCTATTAAATACACTGTTTGTTCTCCTGGTGGTTGGTTTTACCTTTAGAGAAGAGCTTTTGACTTCTTTAATTCGACTTTTAGAAGATTTTTCGCCTGAGAACTGGAGAGTCCTTCTAGTGGAAGTCGCATGGTTCTTTCTTGGTGAGGATATTCCACCTCGGTATCATGTTTGGATTGAAAGTTTGGTTATGCTCCAATCTACTAACAACGTTTATCAATCTCTCAAAGGCTTCCCTCATTGCCACCATTTGAGGGTCAGTAGTTTCATTTTGACCTCGTCTTGTTCCAGCATTTTGTGGATTGCTGATTTGCTCGGGGCGATTGTGAGAATGACTTTCAGATGCTGAAAATCTATCCATGATAATGTCACTTTATGGGTTTTATGGAGAGAAATGGCTGTATTTTCCAAGTTGGGCCCTCCTTCTAACGCCAAATTTTTAACGTTGAAAATTAGATACACAACTTTCAAGCCAACTTTAAGGAAAAAAACACGAATTTGATTAATGAATCATGAAATAATTACAAATGGTAATACAATAGTTCTTTTTTTCATATCCCATGAGATATTTGAAATATGAGAAATATAAGAGAGTTTGTAATGTGTTTAACCGTGTTCCCCCCTTTCTCCTTGCCATTTTCTCCTTTTTATAGGAGAAAATATGCATGTATACTGCACTTTCTATCTTGTCACCTGAAAATCCGAACTCAAGAAGTACACTTCCTAGTGCAACTAGATTGGTTGTTGAGGTCAGTCTATCATAATAATGAGTAAATTTTGTAGGTGGTCCCCAGTAATTAATGAATTACTTAAGGGAGGAAGCTAAGCTGTTTGATTGGAAGATTATGTGGACGATGACGCAAGGCTTCTTTATGTACATCTCGTTGATTGGTGGTTCATATATTCTGTCAGTGATTTTCAATCATTATGCTCCATTTGACCTCGAAGAACTACACAAGCTTCATGTGCAAGCCAAATTATTGTCGAGTTGACCTTGTCTAACCGAGCTCACATTAATATATACTTATCAAGTACAAACATCCGAACTAATCGACCTCGGAGGTTAACAAAATAGTTTCTAGGAGATGCTCTAATATTCTTTAAATTTAAAGATGTTATTTATTATAATCAAGATACTCTTTAAAAAAATCACTTGGAAATGCTTTTACTATTCTAAGAAATCTATACCAACATAAAGGCGCAGGGCTTTTGAAAGGTCGGAACATACTTCAAAAATAAAGAAGTCGTTTTTTATTATGTTCGAATAATTTTCTAAATTTATTTTGACGAACCTGAAGAATTTTTATCGAAAACTAACTAGAAGTAACTTTCTCAACAAGTAGAAGCAAAAGCAGAAATTAACAATATATCTTTCTAATAAAATAACTTTGTACTTAACTTCAAAAAAACTTACTTTTTAATCTTATATTCTCGAAAAAAAAAATATTTTTCACATAATCTATTTTTAAAAAATCCTAATCAAACAAGAACATAGGGTTTGTTTGTGCCCCCATTTGTTTGGAAAATAAAGTTATAGTGAATTTTTTGTGGATGTGTGGTTAAAAAGTTGAAATTTTTTTTTGAATTTATATGTAAAATTATTTTATTAAACAAATTTATGATTGAAAATAAGTTTACGAAAAATGAAGATTGTTTTTTCATCAAATCACTTTTTAACAATAATGCAAATATCAACGAGGCTATGTTTGTTTCCAATTCTTAGAAAAATTGTGACTGTTGAAGCCATCTTTTTTGACCATATTGTGTAATGGTGGAGCCCACTTTTTTTTTGAAAAAAAAGGTTAAAAGAACTCATTCTTTTTTGAAACTAGTAAAACGCACGTGTCATAGTATAGTTGGCTATATGATAGCGTAAATATAAATAAAAAAAAAATTGTCTTAAGCATTAGTTACATTAAATTTAAAAAACTTGAAATGATGATAAGTGACAAAAATAATATTAGGGAATTTGATTCAAAATTTATTTTCTAGACTTTACGTTTGAAAGTCTCTCTGTTCTTTTAAAAAAAAAGATAGAGCATAGATGATAGGTGTTGATGCTATGTTAAAAGATAATGAAGTTCAATCTAACCCTCATTTTTCTACCTATTGAGGTAAGACATTATGTCTCCTTCATCTCGTGCTCATAGAATCTCCAATACATGTATTAGTTGCATCAATATTTAATTTCTTTACCAAGACCATAGGTAAGATGTAATCATAATTAATTAATGATAATATAGTGCAGAATTTAGGACAAATCAAGGGTCTCTATCAGTATTAAAATCACAACACAACGAAATCTTTCATCATAGAGGCAAAAAGAATGACAAACGATCACATAAATTCAAAAATTTCGTCTAATATCTTTTCGTCATATTCTAATGATAATGTACATTAAATCCATTTAAAAAAAAATCAAAATAATCCACTTCATAAAAGATGTTTGTCTACCAGCACTGTATGATGTAGGAGGATTCTTCTGAAAATCATTAA
>CAIGRF010101845.1:33809-61208 GCA_903798235.1 Fraxinus ornus | reverse complement strand
TGGCAAGTCTGTGAACAAAAGTGATTAATATGTTGTAAAAGTCAAGGAGTAAGTTGCAAATAGTAAAAATTAAGTTGTATTATGTCTAAGGTTTGAGAATGGAAAAGAAGGAAAAACGGCGCTGCAATTTCGCTATCCTATTGCCATGACTTTGCTCGAGTGACAGAAACATTAACATTGTCGCTAGCGTGTTACCGGGGCCTCGCTCAAGTGACACACTGTCTCTCGCCTGTCGCCCAATTTTCACTCGAGCGACGGGTTTTTTCGAAAAAAATTAATTCTAGTTTTTAAGGCTTTTTGTCCAACCCATTCAATCCCAAAACCTAAACTATAAATTGCAAACACATCTGAACGGTTTTCATAAGGTTGAACATTGAAAAAAATACATACTCTCCATATCCTCTTCATCTATAAGATTTCAACCTTCAAAGTGTGATTTGTTCTTGGCATTGAAAACATCAAAACCACTTAATCCAAATACCAAATTCATACTTCCTACATATCTGTCAGAGTGCTGTAGATCAAAGGAAGGTGACTGGAGTTTCAGTTGTTGAAGAACGCGAAGTTCTTCGTTAATCCACGGGAGATAGAAGAATTCATAAAGCCAGGAGTTGCTGTAGGAGCGTGCAATCTAGAAGGGCTTTGAAAATTGCAGCTGAGAATTGGTGCAGAAGCACACAATCTAGAAGAGCTGTGAGAATTGTAGTGAAGAGATTAAAAAATACTAGTGTTAGTCGTGTTTGACGGACTGTAAGTTCATAATTCGTTTATAGTGGATTTATGACTAGCAAAGTGTCCGAAATTTTTACCCATCCAGTTGGAGTTTCTCTATGATCAAACTGCTTGTTATTTATTGTTTTCAATATAACTGTCACAGTTCAACTTACGATAATTGGATGGATTGATTAATCATCTAAATATAATTAATATCGATTTGTTGCTAATTAATTATAAGTTTTTTATTCTGCATAATCACATATTTACCCCCCTCTAGGTGTAGTTTGAGTCGAATCTCGTAATTTCAATATTGAAGAACGTAAATGTTTAGTTGTGAAGGAAGGTTGTAAAGGTAGGTGTTGGATGTGGAAGAAGGAACGACAAGGGCAAAAATGGACGTTGACTAGTATAAAAAATTCCATCTTGATGAACTTGTTTCTTTTCTATTTTTTCTCTTTCTATTACTTTTTATCAATGTTATAAATAACGAAAAAGATATCGGATTGCTCTAATACCAATTTGTCGTAATAATAAACGAGAAAAGAAAATATGACATAATATGAAGTAATTGATCACAAACTCAATAACAAAAAAATTTGTAGAGAAAATGAAAATTCACTAAAATATGGAGAAAAAATACAATGATTTTTTGTTTATAATTTGTCTGATTTAATCTAAAATACAATTAAGAGCTAAATATATAAGGGATGTTTCAAACCCTAAAAATAGAGTTATAGATGAAAAGAAATGCTCAAAACATGTCAAAACGCGAAAACAAGCCTAGACCAGATGAGCCACCACTCGAGCTGCCCAAAATTTCGACAGTGTCGCTTGAGCAGTATGATAGCGGCCAACTAGTGGAAAATCGCCGAAATTTTCTCACTGATCCATATCTTGTCCTTTTCAAATCCAATAAAAATTTTAAACATCCAAATGGACTTCCAAATAGAACTTCAATTAGAATTTGTCAAATAGATTTTAAATAAAATTTCAAATAGAATTCTTCTTAAGTCAATTTTAATTAGAATTCTCAATTATCTTTCAAATAGAATTCGGGTCGCACCCTAATTCTAACAAATTGTACCTTGACACAAATTCCACTAAAATGGGAAAATTTCGAAGATTCTCCATCTATAGGCAAATTCCACTCCAATGAATAAACTTCATTTCTTCAACAAAAAATACAAACGCAATTCTCCATAAATGGGTATATTACTCGCAACTGAATACAATGGCATTGTCAATAATGATGGAAAAGTGAAATTATTCAAGACTTCCGAACTCAACTGATATGTATTCTTCAAAGAAGACCCCAAACTAGACTCCAACGATATAAAATCCAACTCCAAATCCACACAAGTTCTTAAATATGTTGATTGATCAAGGATTCTGTACAACACTGCAAGACATATAACAGAGATTTTATATGTCCCTTCAACAAAACATGGGCTCATTTATTAACTTTCAAGATTTCACCTTCAACAGTGTATTTGTGTCCTTTTTAAATCAAGAGTACTTAAGAAGATAAGATTTCCCTTTAAATTTGGAATGTGACTAACTGCATCAAGTGTTCTAACATTCATATCAAACATCTTTATTCTAATCCGACTGTAACGCCCCGAAATCTATTTTAGTTTTTTTTTTTAATAAAAAAAATAGAATTAAGTGTTACCAACAATCTTCTTTATTTAATTTAAGCAGAAATTTACTATTATTCAAATTTTTATATTTGATCGATAGATTAATATTGATAAACCAACAATTTAAGTAAAAATTTTCATATTAAATAAAATCTTGAAATGCTATGATTTCAAACCACCAATGTAAATTTAACATAGAATCAAATGCTCGAATAGTAAAAAAAGAAAAAATACTAAATAACATGTACAAAATTTAATATAAAGATGTTCTTCAAATAAAAATTTTGCAGTTATAATTTCTAGAAATTTTACTTGGCGACCCCATAAGTATCACTCGATCAATCTTCCACCATCCACATGACCCGTTCTAATCTGATAAGTTATTACAAGAATGAGTATTTTGAAAAAGATTCAGTAAAAATATGTTCATATTCTTATTTAATATGATGTAAATATAAAATGATATAATATATCGATATTCTTAAATTTAGAACAAATTGATCGCGATATTCAATAACTCAAGGAATTTCTATATCCCGTAAGATTTACATATTTGACCTAATGGTCTCTCCCGAAATATTTAACATAAAAATCGATCTAAAGGCCTTATAGTATTTCATGCCAAAATTTATATCAATATCAAGAAATAAAAATTTATCACTTTGCACTATATATTTTTAAGTATGGGTGTGTGAAGACGTGAAATACCAATTTCTGTGTGAGTAAAGGAAAACTCCTCACCACAGTACACATATATTCACTTTAAACTCAGGACACATAACTCTAGAAATTCAAACGTATTTTGATTTTAATAAAGTTTAATGGAGTTAATATTACTATATCATTATCTTTGACCATTATCCTTGACTAACGAGCTTAATGTGTTTTAAATTATTATAAATTTTAAATACCATTTCATTTCCCCAAGGATATGAATATTTTGAAAAAATTTAGATACTGGAAATAAAAAGACTGGAGTATTTAGATTTAGAATTAAATACTACTTATAAAAAAGTTAAGACAGTAGATAATAATAATATAAATTGTAACTTAGAATCTAAACATAAATTACATAGTTTATTTTCAGAAGATCCAAGTTAAAATAGTATTATAGATTTAATTATAAATTTGTCTAGAAATTTAGAATTAGAAAGTAAAAGATCAAACAAAACTTTAGAAATAATTTTAGATTATTTTAAAAATAAGAGTTTAGAATTAAAAAACATTAAAGAAGGCTTAGATTATATTAAAAATCAAAATTGTACTGTTTTAGATAAAATATCAAAATCAGAAAATTTATCTACAAAAACAGATTTTATAGAATTAAAAAGAATTTTAGATTTTAATAAACCTAAAGATATAGAAATAGAAATAAAAAGAATAATAATTGAAATAGGAGAAGTAGTAAAAGAATTAAAAAATAGAATTCTTACTTTGGAAAATTTAAAAGCCTCAACTTCAACATCTAATATAGAAAGTGATTTAAAATTATTGACAGGAAGGTTAGGAAATTTAAATCTAGAAAAAACAGGAAAAGAAAAAATAACTAAAAAATTACCAAAAGAATATAAATTCCCAAGATGAATATATCAACACCATTTTTAGGAAGATCTAGAACAATTAATGAAGAAACCTCTTCTTCTAGAATAAGTACCTCAAGTATAAATAGAAGTTTAATAGAAAGAGTATTAAATATACCACAACAATATGAACAAAATATAGAAGATATTTTAGATCCTCAGCATAATTATATAAGATTTCAGACCCATGGTTTAAGATTACTTAATCCAGATGTTTTATATAACAAAGGAATATTTGAGTCAGGAACACGATTTTTTAGACATAATAGAGAAGTCTCTATTCAGTGTATAGGGAATCAAGTAAGAAAATTAAACTCAATTTCAGAAGATTCTAAAAAAGAATTAAAAAGGAGAAATTATAGATTTATGCATTTAGGATTAATAGTTATAGAAATTAAAGGATTAATGAGAAAAAATTTAGGATGCAAAGTATTGATTACTATCTATGATGAAAGAATAAATAATATAGATAAAAGTCAGATTGCTAGTATGAAAGTAGATATGAATAATAACAATGGAATAATATATTGTAATCCAAATTTCTTAATAACTATTAAAGAATTTCAGAAAAAATTAAAATAGGAATTTAGACTAAAAGATATGAAGATGTAGAAAGTGGAGATAATTTATTAATTCACATAGGATTTTTAGGAAGATGTTTTAATAATTCCCAGCATAAATATAAAATTTATATAGACAAAATAGTAAATTTAATGAGTAGTAAAGGAATAAATATGGTTAAACCAAAAGAATATTAAATTCCTAGAAGATCAAGAAAAAATTATTGCACCTAGAGAATCGTTAACCTATAAAGATGTACATGGAAGAACTAGTTTAAGATTTATAGATTATAATCAAATACATAGACAATCTGAAGAAGAAGAATCAAATCAAGAAGAAGAACAATACCAAGATCAAGTACAATTAGAATTAGTAGAAGAAGATTCTGATAAAATAATTTTTCTTAAAGAATTGGGAATAATTTTAAATAATAAAGAAGTATTAGAATTAGAAGATCAAATGTATCTTAATAAGAAAATAAAAGAAATAGAATATTTATAATATGATTCAGATAAAAATAATAGAATATGAATTATTAAAAAAGATCTAAAAGAAAATAATTCAGATAATTCAGATTATAGTTATATAAAAGAATTAATGGAAGATGTTAATACATATAGAGCATTTGGAGACACACCTTATTGATAAAACTATTAATCATGAAACAGTTGTTTATGAAGGTGGATTTCCTCCAAGAGGAGTTTATCCTTTTTATAATAATTTAGAAAATAAATATATAGTAAGAGGAAATGAAAGACCATTAGAAAAGAAAATAGAATTTCAAACAGATCATAAAACACAAATATTAAATATTACAGCACATGATCCACAGACATGGAATAATGTTATAGATATTTGGAAGAATACTATAATATGACATTATATTAGAAATTTCCAAGAAATGGAAGCTGTAGATATGTATAGATATTTAGAAACATTTCTAGGAGAAGATGTCAAAACTATGTGGGAAGCATTTAAATCAGAAAATAAAGAAAAATTTGATCAATTAGCAAGTCTGGGAAACAATCCTTATAATTTTGTTAATAAAATTCAGATATTAATTATAGGAGCAGACCCAAATTCAGGACATATAAGTATACAAAGAAAAGCTACGAGAGATTTAGAACAACTTAGTTTGTATAAATGGACTAAGGAAGATATGTTAAGAACTTTTTAAATGAATATCATTATTTAACCTCAATTTCAGGAAATACATTTAATCAAGAAATAGGTAATAAATTATTTCATAAATTACCAGGACCACTAGGATTAGATAAGTGTAATAATTTGATAGCAGTAAAAGAAGATCCAGAAAAACAATGGAGTATAGGACAAAGAATACAACATGTAATATGATGTTTAGAAGATAAATGTGTAGAATTACAAATACAAAAACAACTTAAAAAGACAGATTATAAATTTTGTAAAGATATATTTACTCCACAAACTTATGGAGCCTCTAGTTCAAAAACTAAAAAATATAATAAGAAAAACAAAAAATGTAATAACCCAATTAAGAAAAGATATTTCCTTAGAAAATCTAATAAAAGAAAACTTTATTTAGATGAAAAAAGGCACATAAAAAAATTTAAACTAGATAGAACCTATAAAAATAAATTTAGTTGTTTTGTATGTAATAGTAATGAACATTTAGTCAGAACTTATCCAAAAAGAATAAATAATTATGATAAGAAAAATGTATTGATAGAATGTACTAATGAAAATCTAATACAATTAGATGAATATATTTCAGATAAAGAATCTATTTATAGTATAATATCAATAGAAGACAAAAACTTAGAAAATGAACAAGAAGAATCAGATTTTGAAATAATAGATGAATTCTCAAATTTAAATATTGAAAAAAAAAATTAGAATCAGAAGAAGAAATTAATTTAATGAATATAATATAATGTATACATAATTGATAAAAATATAGAGGAACAGATAATATAGGTTGTTATTTATGTAATTGGTATCCAGTTAGAAAACTTAGGGCAAAATGTTTAGAATGTTATAAAGAAGCATGTATAAAATGCTTAGAAAAAAAATATTTAATAGAAAAAGAAGAGATCAAAACAACAGAAATTTTAAAAGAACAGTTAGAAATTTCAGAGATAAGAATTCTCAGAAAAAAATAAAAAATTTAGAAGTTATGCAAAAAATACTAATAGGAAGAATAGAAATATTAGAATATAATAAAAAAAGGAAAATGAGTTTTAATTGAAGAAATAGAACAAAATAAAGAATATTTACAAATGGCTTATGTACAAGTGTTTGTAATCAAGAAAAACTTAAAAGTATTAAAATAAAATGTCAAATAAGAATAGGAGATTATATTATAAAATGTTTAGGGTTAGTAGATTCATGCTCTAGTAATTGTATAATTAATAAAAAATTAATACCAGATAAATATATAGTAAAATCAAAAGAACCAATAGATGCCCAGAAAGTGGATGAAGATTTATATACTTATACAGAATTATTAAAACCAAATAGTAAAATTAGTTTTGAAACTAATTGTGGACAAAGAATAGAATATACTTTACCAAAAAATTCTACATGGGTAAGAAATTTAAATATTAAAGAAACAGATTTTATTATAGGAATAAATTTTTTATTAAAAGATAATGGTAGTATTACAATTACTAAAGATTTTATACATTTACAAAAACATACACTATTTAGCCCTGCAAAGACTTCATATTTTCCATCAGAGTGCTCTAGGAAGTATGGTGGTATATTGAAACATTTTTTTCTATTAGAATTACTCGGACATACTAGTTTAAATTTAATTTTTCATGAGCCCAACTTATGTTATTTAACACGAGCTATAAAATGAATATAATAATTGATATATTTTATAACTTCTATGATACTTAAATATTTGACCCAAACCAAATTTATTATAAATTCAAAAAAATATACACTAAGAAATATATCATTCACGCGAATAAATGGGTTAAACTTATCACTTTAACTTTTGGACTTTAGTATGACGACAAGGCTAGACATGATCTATTTTATTTGCTAAACAACCAATATTAAATTTAGGCCCATGTAAAAATAGTAAATAAAAATTTGGGGAGTTATACCGGTCAATACAAACTATCATACAAGGTGTATTATTTCTTATTAATACAACACCTTTTGAAATTATTTCATATGTTGAAAATAAATCTTGATTGAGACACATGAAAAATTCTAGTTATATCAAGAATTCAATTCTCATCAGGTTTGGAGTTGTAGTTAGAATAAGTAAAAATTCTCCATCACCGTGATAGTTTTCCACAATACTGGCTTTCCCTAATATTTTGATTGCTGATTTGCAGCCAGTTTTTCTTTATTCTTTAACTTATAACGATCATTTATCAAGTGCATTTTCTTCTTACAATAATTATAAAATTTGAAGTTAAACTTTAATTTGCCATTTGCACAAGCACTATCAACAACGAGGCCATCTTCATGAATTTTAGATCCAACAACATGCTTCATCTTCTCCTTTGAATATAGAGTATCAGACTTGTGAGAGTATCAAGACTATATAAGATCGTGTTTTTAAAAGACATATATGAAGTGGGCAACGAACACGACAAAATCAAACTCAAATCTTTTTCATCATATTTATCCTCTAAGGTTTCTAAATCAGCAACGGTTTCTTTAAAAATAGCTAATTGATCTTTAAGTGATGTACCTTCTATTATACGATGAAAATATAGATGCTGCTTCATATGCAATTTGCTAGTTAGACTTTTCGTCCACAACAAAATAAAACTCAAATCTTTTTCATAATATTTAACCTCTTAAGGTTTCTAAATCAGCGACGATTTCTTTAAAAATAGCTAATTGATCTTCAAGTGATGTACCTTTTGTTATACGATGAAAATATAGATGCTGCTTCATATGCAATTTGCTAGTTAGACTTTTCGTCATGCATAATTGCTTCAATTTCAACCATAATGCAATGGCTAACTTTTCCTTCAAAACGTCTTGAAAATATTATTCGAAAGATGAAAATGAATTTGTAATAGGGCCTCTAATCCCTACGTTGTTTCTATTCTTGATTCCAAGTTGTGGGCATTTCGTTAAATCCCAACAACACATCGTCCAAATCCATCTGAGCGAGTACTGCTCACATCTTTACCTGTCAATACGAAAATCTTGTGCTGTTATTCAAAAGCAAAATATCACACTCCATGGTTGCCATCTCAAAAAATCAAAATCTCCAGACGAATAAAACCTTAGGTCTGATACTAATTATTTTAAACAACATAGAAGATACCAGATTGCACTAATAGCAATTTGTTGTAATAATGAGTAAGAAAAGAAATTATGGAACAATATGAAGTAATTGATAACAAACTTAACAAAAAAATAATAATTTGCGGAGGCAGGGAGAATTCACTAAAATATGGAGAAATAATACAATGATTTTGTGTTTATAATTTGTCTATCTTAAACTAAAATATAATGAAGAGCTATATATATATAAATAAGGGGTGTTCCAAGCTCTAAAAATAGAATTATAGATTGAAATGAATACTCAAGACATGAAAACGGGTTTGGATAGGACGAGCCACCGCACGAGTGTCGGTGGGCACCAAGTGGGCGGTGTTGGCGTCACTCGAGTGCTAGGCGGCGCCTCTTTGCACAAAATTTCGACGGCGTCGCTTGAGCGGTAGGCTAGCAGCCGGTAGAGGAAAAGTGCCGCAAATTTCTCTCTGGTCCATATGTCGACCTGTTCAACTCCAACACAAATCCCAAACTCTTAATTGGGATTCCAAATAGAGTTTCAACTTTTGTCAAATAGACTTTGAATAGAATTCCAAAATAGTATTCCAAATATGATTTTTCTTAAGTCGACTTTAATTAGAATTCCCAAGTATCTTCAAAATAAAATTCGGGTTACACCCTAATTTAAACAATCTAAATGGATGTTGAACAATACAAATAATGTGTAATTTATCCACTGACATGTCCCATTAGAAATGTTACGTGTAGCGAGTCGTTCATTGACTGGACTAGTCTAAAAACAACTCGAGCTATCTCGACTTGGACTTGAGATGAGTCGCGGACGAGATCTAAGCAATGAAGAGTTGACTTGTGAGACGAGCTTAGATGAGCCTACTAGATCGCCTAGCTATGCAATCTACACGGTTTCATTTTGCAACAATGCATACTGCATTCAGTGACACAACTACAAGAGTAGGGTGCATCAAATTAGGTACCTCAAATTTGAAAATTTATTTAGTTTTTTAATCTGGGTTCTATAATTTGAGACGGAAGGTAAATCAATTTCATTATATTTTTTAATCTACAAACTTGTTAATTTAGCACTGCCATCTCCTTACAACTATAATTTGACATTTATTTTACAGTTTTTTTTTGTTTCCAAATATTTTTATTCATTATCAACTTTTCTTGTACCAATTATTTCTATTAGTATTTTTATTCTTAAGTTTTAAATAAAATTCATTATGGATTACACTAGGTTTATAAACCCTGACGGTGATGTTCACCCATTTTTGGTAATTTCGATACTCAATTTCTCAAGCTTGTGATGTTCTAAATTCGAAAAATACTGATGATAATTTGGAATAAGCAGTCTCTACAAAAGAGACAGAAGGCAAAATCTCATTAGCCTACTTCTGAATGATGAAAACACTTCATGAAAAGGAGACAATTTAGACTTCAGAGTACATTGCTAAAGCATATTGTAATAATCGTGGACGTGACTTCACTTGAAAATAAAAATTTTGCATTACGAAAAATGCCTTGTTCATGTTGGGATTACTCAACTTCAATTTGGTTCATGTAGAAAAGGGACTATATGCAGTAGTTCATGCAATCGGGATTTATAATTTAGAAATAGCACGAAAAGGCATAGTAATGTTCATACTCGGTGTCGAGTTGTCGCTATCTATAGTAGAAAGTCCGCACTTGAGGAAATTCATACAAACATGTCTTCACCCATGATACAAATCTATTAGTAGATGTACACTACATAACGATGCTATTAATTTATACAGTATTAGAAAAGGAAAAATCATTGACAATTTAAGAAACTATAGCAGTGTCAATTCATTTACTTTTACTATGTGGTCCAAAAAATACCATAAAGGATATATTTGTGCCACATCCCATATCATTGATAAGGTTTGTATCAGGTATAAAAAAAAAATCAGTATAGTTAAGGTCATTGAATTTCCACATAATGCACAAAATATTTTCAATACTTTAATGGATGGACTTAGAGAATCTTGTTTGAAAGATAGAATTTTGTTTGAAAGATAAAGTCCGCAGTTTCACTTTTGATAATACTAATGTTGACACTTATGTTATTGGAATATTGATTAACCAACTCCGTTCAAATTTTGATACAAACCTTTTCAAGTACATTGTGTTTGCCATATTTCTATCAAGATAACCTCAGAGGAATACGCTAGAGAGGCCAAAAATCTCCCTTAACGAGCTACTTAGTTAACAACACTCCTTGTGGAACTAGCAACACCCCATACATTCACACAAGAGGATGATGCGGGTGTATACCATCCTTGTTAGACGCTTTAGTAGTAAGAGCCATTGTAGCAATGAATGATTTAAAATGCATGTTGATGATAACGGGAGCTTCGTCAACATCCTATTTGGGGTCACTTATGACAAAATATTGATAGACCATGAACCTACCCACATGACCGCTCCATTATATGGCTTCACTGGTGCGAGTATCATTCCTAGAAGATGAATCATACTGAGAGCAGAGATATGGTCTCCCCCTTGAAGGCTTATCATTTCATGGAGTTCTTTGCTATAGACCAATGGAACTAGGAGTGCAATGAGGCTTTTCAAGAGCTGAAGAATCATATGGGACAAGCCCCCTCATCTCGAAGCCCAAAGAAGGAAAATCCTTATTACTGTACCTAGCTATTTCTGTAGATGCTGTGAGTTCCATATTTATGAGAGAAGAAGGCAACACACAACTACCCATTTACTATGTAAGTAAAGCCTTTTAACCAGAAGAAACTCGTTACTCGGATATGGAAAAGCTTGCTCTCTTATTGGTTACTCTTTCCAGAAAGTTGAGGCTCTATTTCCAGACACATATCACACACATGTTGAACAACTTTCTATTTAACCAGATGATACAGAAGCCTGATGCCTTTGGAAGGATTATGAAATGGGCCATAGAATTAAGTAAATTTGACATTGTATGCAAAATAAAGACCTCTAGGAAAGGCAAGACACTTGCAGATTTCATAGCATAGTTTGCGAATGCTTCAGATGTCAAATGGATATGGAGCCAATAGATTCTCCTACCTAGAACTTATTTGTGGATGGTTCTTCCGGAGAAATAGGGTTGAGAACTAGAGTAGTATTGGTCAAAGGGACACAAGCTCAATTATTAGGTCAGATTTAGGTTTAAAGCTTCCAACAATACAGTTGAGTATGAGGCGTTGTTGACAAGCCTCAGACTATCTAGAAAGATGCAGGTAAAGAGGCTAATGGTAAACAACACAATTGGTGATAAGCCAAGTGAATGGTAACTTCGCTACAAGGGACATAAATATGGCGGCATACCTTAAGAAGGTCATAGATATGCTATCAACTTTTGAGAAGTTTGAGCTGAATCAAATCTCACGAGCTGAAAATATCCATACCGATACTTTTTCTAAACGACCAGTAGCAAGGACTCAGAACTACTTAAGGTTGTACTGATTGAACACCTTTCCAAACACTCTGTTTCCAAAGAAGAATAAGTTATGTGGATTGAAGCAACCATATCCTGGATGCATCCAATTATCGCCTTTCTCAAGGATCAGGTCCTACTAGACTAATTATCTACTTCGTAAGGTGTATGAAGGAATGTGTAGCAATCATACAGGTAGGCAGGCTCTCATACACAAAAAATAAGGTGAGGATATTATTGGCCAATACTCAAGCAGGATGCGCTTAAGTTCGCGTGGAAATGTAAGAAATGTCCATGCTTCTCCTCCATCCAAATGTAGCCCTATCAGGAATTAACAATTGTTTCTAGCCCTTGACCATTTGCTAAATGAGGAGTCGGCCTCATAGGACCCCTAGTCGCGCTATCGTTATCATTGATTACATCACCAAATGGGTGGAAACTGAACTACTGCCAAAGATCACTGAGACCAATACCTCCAAATTTATTTGGAAGAATATCAAATGTCGGTTCGGAATTCCCAATCCACTTATATCAGACAATGGGATGCAGTTTGACAACAAAAAGGTTAAGGACTTATGCGAAGAGTTGGGGATCAAAAAAAACTTCTCGTTGCCCTATCATCGCAAGTGAACGACCAGGTCGAGGTAGCCAACAAAACCATCAAGCACATCATAAAAAAGAAACTTGATGCATCGAAAGGGGCTTGGGTAGACGAGCTCTCCCAAGTGCTATGGGCAATTTGTACCACAAATTAAACCGCATCAGGAGAGACCCCATTTTTCATGACCTATAGGCTATGAGCTCTGTCGAGGTAAGACTAATTTTGCCTTGTCACATCCATTTTAATGAGATATCTAATGACGAGTTTAGGAAGTACGAACTGGATTTCCTTGAAAAAAGGAAAGACGATTCCCAAACGAGGCATGTTACTTACAAGAGGGAGATGGTAATGCCGAGTAAAATAGAGGTCATTTCGAAGGGAAGACCTATACTAAGTAGAATTTTCCTTTCTTCCAAAGAACCAGGTGTGAGGATACTTGATCCCAACTGGGAAGTACCCTACTGCATATCTAAGAAGCTAAGGCCTGGGACCTACAAGATTGAGGATTTTGGTAGAAAAATACAACCCTAGCTTTGGAACGTCGAACACTTAAAAGCACACTACCAGTAAGCTCATATTGCCAACTTTATGTGGATGGTCTTCTTCAACTTATGTAATTATAATATCAATAAAAATAATTTTTACGTTCATAAATGCGAAGTGAATCCCTTCCATGTATGGTCCAAACATCATGGCAGAAATCTTTGTACGGAAGAGCCATCCCCTTGCAAAGAACATCTCCCATCTCAAAACGAAAGGTACGAAACATTTTAGTAGAGCTGACCTTGAAACTTACAAGTTAAAAATAAATGAAAAACATACAACTTTCTAAATTAATCAACAGACAAGATCATACCATCTTTACGACCGTTGTAAGACAAATTCACTACTCTAAACGCATGATAGTTTTTTGTTGGGGGTCAGACTGTACGATAACAACAAACTTATTCAAGACTAATTGTGATGAGCCTATACGAATATTAGCTAAAAAGAGACCCACTTTTAATATACATACTTAGCTAGATGGTGACCTTATTGATACAGTCAATTGCTGCAAAAATTGTCTCGAGTCATCATGTCATCTTATTTTGAAGAACTAGTGTACATGTTCGATTTTTAAAGGTGCGGTATTATTAAGTTAATTGTGATCCAACTATTACATCTAGGTCGATCAGTTTATGTTATCCTTCAAGGCTTCACAACTTTTAAAAATTCAGAAAATGTTAGACAATCACATAGATGGAAGAACTTTTCATTTATATGGAGTGAGATGATTACAAGGTAGTACATGACAAAAAAACAAATAGAAGAAATAAAGAGCCTAAGTCTAGGTGGTGGTATCATCCTGCTGAGGCTCCACTTGGCCTTCCTCAAGTTCTTCAACAGAGTCTTCAGCATCATCTGCATGGATGGATGGCTCTACTAAAAGAAACGCATCCTTTACAACAGCCATGTCCACATGAGGTATAACACAGTCTTCATTTTTAAAATTTCATCGTATCCGACCATCCTCCAATACAAGCCGAGGACATCATACTCAACAGTCTCATGGGAATGTGCCACATAATCGTTCACTGCTGTCTCTCCCTCCCTACTCAGCTGTTGCATCAAACTCAAAACCTCAGCATTCAACTCACCTACTCGGGACTTCAACTCCCCCTTCTCTTTATTTGCAGCCTCCAAGATAGACGAGATGATTTTCTATAAGTTGTCAGAGTTATCGACTCGCTTCATCAAAGCATTCAATTCAGCTTTGCAGAGGTAGACCTCTTTCTTCAACTTATCGTTTTCCTTGGAAATACCCTCCACTCTTAACTCTACCTCAGCCTACTTTACCTTGAAAGCTTCAATGGCCTCACCGATAGTAGATGCCTCAATTTTGACTTTAATTCAGCATTTGTATCAGATGCCTTCTGAAGAAATTCTTTGCTAAGCATTTATAGTCTCCTCATGTGCATTTCGGCATTCAGAAAGAATCCTTGTGAGTGAGCTTACAGGGTGAGGCCAGCTTTTATCATATCTACCGAGTCACGGGTTTTGGCATACAAAGAATAGTTTTTAGTCTAGTACTTATGATAAATTCTTGTAGCCGCCTAGACCTCGACGGGAAACATATCCATAACAGCTGGGGCAATCTCATCTAACCTCCATCCCAAAAAATCTAAGTTTTTCCATTAAAGGGCCCCCCCTTTGCTGACCTCCTTCAACATTTCCTCTTTATGAGGTCACTCTCCTCATTGCCCTGATCTTCAATATCAACATTTTTTTTTGGCAGACATGAGGGCCGCTGGAATTTGCTTTTTTACAGATTCATCTATGGTAGTCGGGCTTAGGAAGAGGCAATGGTTTGGTATACTTTGTTATTTTCAGCATTATCTTCTGTGGCTTCTCCACATGGGGCTCCACCTTTTCTTTGCCTTTGTTCTTTAGGAGAGGTGGAGGGTTTAGCTTTGACAAGCGAGGCATCTAGTCTCTTTGATGTTTGTACGTTGGAGTGCTTGTACTCAAGGGATTTTTCTTTTTCGCCTTGTTGAGGCACCTCATAAATAACATATCTGGCTTGACATACTCATTTTTCTCATGTTGCTCTGCAAAAAGAAAGATGTATTTTCAAAGCATAAGGCTAAAGCACACAGGAATTACAAAGATACTTTCCCTTGGTGGCCATCAACAAATGACTAACGAAGAGGGTTCGTCTGCCAACTATGTTCTTGAAATGCCTTTTTCTCAACAAGTAGCTCGTAAATAGATTTGACAATAGCCCAATTTAACAACTCGAGCTCGATGCGATTGACTGCAACTGCATAACAAGCAAGTTAATAATACAGCTATCCAAAATAAAGCAATAAACATATAGAAAACAAAAACTCACTATACTCGTGGTACTGAGTCTCATGGTTACCTTTGGAATCGTATCACCCTCCACCATCTGCTAACGACCACTCACCTAGAATCCAGACAACTTCCAGTTCTTTATTGAGGTCGATGTGCCCAAAATGAAGGATGAATACAGACCTTAGGGGTTCATACAGTACCATCCCTTACAATCCTCCCTCTACTAGAGGCCCGGAGTTGGAAGAGGCTTTGGAAAATGTGGGGAAGCATATCTTCGCCAAGAGCGACCTCTTTCCAAAGAAGGAAAGTCTTTGCCAATTGGCTTCATACGTTGGGCACAAGCTGCATAAGGGGCTAAGTACATACTAATGAAAGGGTGTAGGGACAATTTCATTATAGCACTCGGAATGGTCTTGCTCACAGCAATACAACCTTCCCTAAGAAACATGATCGCTCGTCAGGTGTTGGGACGAACATATCTATGGTGTTAAGGATCCTATAGCACTCCCTAAACATCTCTAGTTCACTCTCTTCTATGCAGGTTGGCCACAATGAGGCCCCCACCTTACACTATAGTCTATGGGACTTTCTTACATCATCCACTCACTATGCAAGCCTCCCATCATCTCCATTATCTTCTTAGTAAGGATCAATGGAGGCTAGCCACCCTCTGTGCAAATGACCGTCATATTATTTTTATCAAAAAACCTTACTTTAATACTCAGTTTCACTAAAGAAGTCATTAGATAGTTTCTTTTTAGTCAAGTAATAAGAAAAATACAAGAGTTTGTTATTTACGCAACTTAAAAACATGCACAAAAGGTAGACTAAATACAAGCGATCGCCAGAAAGCTATAAAGATGGCCAGAAATTGCAAATGTTCTTTCAGGTGTTTGAGGATTTTTTTGCATGGTAAAAAGGTGAGAAATGACTAAGTCTTTCCTTTTATAAGTGAACAAAGACGAAGCTATACCGTTGGATAAGCTTTAATGAAATCCCAGGTGTACACATGTATTCCCATCCAGCACGTTAAAATCAAAAGGCATCGATTGAAATTTGAATCAACTACTCATATTTAACTGTATTAAGTACGGGCAAGGATAGCGTGGCCTCTGCCATTGTAACATACCATCATCATGGCGCAGCGCACGCAATACGCGTATTGAAAACCCCAAACTATCGTACTGTCGTGCCTCAGAAACATGAGATGTTTTCAAATCATTACAGCACACGTCCCATCAATTTCGATTACATCAACAGGCTTGCTCTCTTAACAAGGGCGTCGCTTTTGCTCTATTCAATCTTACCACATGCTTCAACTACATCAACATGTTCGCTTTCTTAACAAGGGCCTTGCCTTTACTTTATTTAGCCTTACCACAAGTTTCAACTACATTAATAAGCTCACCCTCTTAACAAGGGTCTCATCTTTGCTTTATTCAGCCTTACTACATGCTTCAACTAGTTTTGCGAACATCAAATTTTCTCCATCACGCAATATCAAGCATCAACTTCAAAGTCCACGCATTATATAAATAATCATCCATAGACTCTAGGGACTATTGAGCTACACTGCCTCTTTTTTCATAAAAACACACAAAAACAAGAAGTCGTCAACTTAAAAGTCCATCCATTATATAAATAATCATATATGGATTTCGGGGACATTATTAAGCCTCATATTATAAGGCTCCAGAAATCCTAAATGACAAGCAAGACTGGGGCCCCACACTCCACATCGAACTACCATGAGGCAGTTTGATTGAACCCATGAATAGGCAAAGCCAATATGTAAATGTCGAACCCATTGGATATTGTCGACTAATAAGTGTATTTTATACACTTATTTGGACTTAAAATTATAGACATTTAATAGTTCTTTCGAACAATTATAGTCTAATTTATTACATATTTCATTTATTAGGTGAAATTCGATGAAAGGAAGTGGATTTGAATGAAAGAAGTACGAATTGGCGAAAAAGGGGCAATATACAAAGTTTGGGGACTAAAGTATAAATACTCAAATTTGTGTCGAAACTCGCGATGAAGAATCGAGAATGATAGGGGTAAATTGAATATTTTAGAAGAATTCGACCGAACACTACAATAGTAATAAATTTTGATTGACGAATTAAAGGGGATTCATAGGTAAAATTGTAAGTCCTAGCATCTACATTCATACTTTTAAAATTCAAATTTGATATATTGTGTATGTTAGATAATTTAATTTAGTTAGAGTAGTTTAGAAACCAATCACAAAATTATTATTTATTTTCTATCAAATTAAAGTCAGGAATAATGTAACCAATGTTAGATAGTAGTCATCGTGAAAACGATATCTGGACTCATTGATCCACTATATTACTTGTTACGATCCGTACACTTGTGAGATATAAAAATCGACAATAAATTTTTGACGCCGCTGCCGAGGACTAGTTTTATTTAATATTGGTTTTAATTATTTTTTGCCTTTGTTTAATTTTATCTCAATTGATCTACTTGTTTTTTCTTTACTCCATTGACAAGGAATTAAAATAAGCAAGAGGTCAAAATTTCAAAATGATTGATCCCGATTTAAATGAAGGTGACATGCTCTTTGGAGAATTTCTTTTCAAATAAGAACTTGAAAAGTGGGATACGATAAAAAAATTGCTTGTTATTGATAGCTCTAGAGGAAGTAAGGAAAGTTATATTTGATGATCCATATGAACAAGATGATGGCGGTGAAATAGTTACGGGAGACATCATCATGCAAAAATATAAAAGGACTGAAAACCAAGTAATTTCATATGAGTCAAAGAACATGCTAATGAAGGATCTCTTCATTATTCAACCCGAGAAACCATCTAAAGAAGAAGAATATGTAGAAACGAGTAAATTAATCACGAAGAAGCCAAATGAATTAGTGATATTCAAAGAAGATTGGATTAGCATGCAGACCTCCAACTTCATTGATTTTGTGATTAAAGTCGATGAGGAAATTGAAGTATTCGTATTTGAGTTTGAACTGAGCAATTTTGGCAAGTCATACCATAATCAAAAGGGCAAAGTACTATTTTGAAGGACGTGTGAAGTATGGAATAAAGTCAAATTGAGTTAGTTAAGCAGGATCTCCAAAGCCATATTCAAAGTGTCATGAAACACTTGTGCAAAAGTCTAGCTAAAGACTTTAAATTAAGTGCTTATTGGGAGGCAACCTAATTTCTTACCTTTTTATTTATTATGCTTTCTGTATTTGCATTACATATAATCTATTAAAGTGCATTAGTTTTAGACATATTTCTATTTTAATAAGATGGTCATCATATTGATATTAAGCTTATTAAAAGAAAATCATATATTTGAGTAAAAAATAGTAGGAAAGATATATGTGGCACATTTTTCAAAGCTCCAAGGACGTAAAAAAAATTGGTTATTATATACGCCACATTATTGCTTTTAAAGTGTCTTTTAACTCTTATATTTGTTTTTTTTCATTTTTCAAAGGTACATGGGTATCAAACAAGAAGTAGTTTAGAAAATAAATAAATGAACTGATCCAAAACCCACCTCAAATATTAGACATAAAATTTGGGAAGTACATATTCCTTTCTTCACCCCTCCTATATGTGCTATACTATACTTTAAAACATTGAGAACAATGTCTCTTTTAAGTTTGAGGTTGAAAAAAAACATTGATTTTTTTTTTTTTTTGTTTTATTATTCTTATGTGATTGTGTGTTTCTACATCTTTATTATATATAAAAAAAAAATTAATTTTTTACAAAAAAATGTTTTCTTGTTTGTTGTGTGCTTGTGTGGGTTAGGTAGCCTTGTCGGCAAATGTATTTGGAATTATGTATTAATTTATGAATCGTGAATATGTTACATACTTAGATTAATTGATTCTTATCCATGTAAAACTTGATACTATTTGCACACATGAATTAAGTTTAACATTATAAAGTAATATGTTGATTCATATGTTTAATAGGTTGAAATAATAGAAGTTAGATGCTAAATTCAAAAAATACTACAATATATATCTTTCAACGAAATTTAGATTAATTTGGGAGTGATTTTACTGTAGTAAGGAGATATGGATATGAATGAGGATTCCATGTGTAAATTCTCGTGTGAATTGTGTAATGTCAATAAGATGAAAATTATGTGAAAATCTTAAGTTTAGGGTCGATTTTTGAGAATGAGTGTTTAATGAGGAGCATTGCACTAATCATGATGAAAAAAAAAAGAGAAAAAAACTATATCATTGTGAAACATCTCTTTGTAACCTTTATGACTAAAATGATTAAGCATGTAAGGGTATCCAAAAACCTGGTGCACTATGTTCATCTGACTTAGGAGTCATCGGTCTAACACTCGCTACAAGGATTATTTAAAAAACTTAATGAAGAGAAGTCTATACATAATATTAAAAAAAATTATGCATTTACATACTACATGATTAAGTTCCGACACTTATTTGAGAAAGTTAGATCTTTGACAAAGGATTATTAGCATAGTTGAGTCTTGGAGGTTGAAATAATTAAAATTTGAATAATCCTTATTTGTTGAAATGTCTACTTGTAATTTGTGAGATCCATCTAAACTAAAGAGGGTGTCGAGTCGGTATAAAGATTTAGCCTTAGATCACACACTGGAAAGGGATAAAAAAAAAAAAAGAATAAGGTTTGGGAGTGTGTGAATTTTACGAGTGATGAAAGTAAAAATTTGACCACCGAGGGTCGAGAATCGAAACAACTCGTGAATTATAGAGTTTTACTTAATTCTTCGCGCGCGCGCGCGTCAGTTTTGCATTAGAAAAGTAGATATTGATTTTGGTAATGCCACTTTGAAGCTGTTTATAGATTTAATACAATGATTTCGGTTTTAAGACAAAATGACGGGTTATCTAACCAAAACCTTTTGCATGTTTGTGTGTTGTTAAGTTAGGTTATGATTTTGTTTGAGGACAAATAAATATTTAAGTTTGTGGGTGTTTGATAAGTATATTTTATATACTTATTTGAACATAATATTATAGATATTTAATGGTTCTTTTGAACAATTATAGCCTAAGTGATTATATGTTTCGTTTATTATGTGAAACTCGATGAAATGAAGTGGATTTGAATGAAAGAAGTGAAAATTGGCGAAAAAGGGGCAATATCCAAAGTTTGGGAACTAAAATATAAATACTCGAATTTGTATTTTGTATCGAAGCCCACGATGAAGATTCGAGAATGCTAGGAGTAAATTGAATACTTTCGAAGAATTTGACCGAACACTACAATAGTAATGAATCTTGATTGACAAATTAAAGGACATCCACATTCGTACTTTTAAAATCCAAATTCGATAAATTGTGTATGTTAGATTAATTTAATTTAGCTAGAGTAATTTAGACACCAATCACAAAATTATTATTTGTTTTCGATCAAATTAAAGTTATGAATAATTCAACCAATTTTTAGATAGTGGTCATTGTGGAAATGATAGCCAGACTCATTTGTCCACTATATTACTTGTTATAATCAGTACACTTGGGAGATATAAATATCGATAACATTGACCTCCATGGGAAAGAATCGAACTTGCATCACGGGGGAAGCAGCTAAAGGAGCTTGGCACAAAATCTTCTCGGGCAATCTATGGTATGTGATTGATATGACAGTCCCCTAGTACCGCCGTCCTTTCCAGATAAACAAGTGCCGCAAGCTAGGTACTATGGATAATAAAATGGTATTGGCATTTATTGCTCATGATCGATTGATGACTATGGTAAGAGGCCATTGCCATTAGGATGATGCCAAGTGTCACTTTATATAACTACTCTTAATCATCATCTTTTTTTATAAAAACTCACGTTTGGTGTCATTCAAGGGATTAGCAAAGTACAGACTCACAAGCTGTAATTTAGCTCTATCGTTGTTAAATCTATCATACCCCAAAGCCAAGCCCCTTTTTACATTGAAAGTTCACGTTTAAAGCTCTTCCATACTCATATACAACTCTTCTTGATAGATTTGACCATCAGATTACGCGCGGCCAAATCCACCACCACTGAAGGAGGTCACGTGTGGCTAACGGTTTGTCCAAGTGCAGGAATCCGACTTGCGTAGATGTGAGAGGCATTAGGATCTATTGGTCACGTTGGAGGAGCAAAATTTGAGGTCAACAAGATCGTCTAACGATTTTTTTTCCTAGTACTAAGAGAGATTAACTAGCTCCATTTCTTCAATATCTCCTAAAATAACCAAACACAACTACGGATAATAACATATCACAAGTATTTTTGACTATTTTAAAATTAAATAAAACATAAAATTACATTTTAAAATTATAAAATATAGGTACACATCATATCGCTAGAAAGAGAGTGGGAGGAGAGCTCCACTTAATGGGGGTGAGATTGATTTCCGCAATATGATGGTGATGGCCTTGAGGCAACTTAATACTGTTGTTTCAAAAAAAAAAAAAAAAAAGGGAAGAAGAAGAAGAAAAAAAGGGTAAAGAAAAAAATTATCAATTTCCCTGCAGGATTTTAAAGTTTGATATTCATTAACATTATATTATTAGAGAACGAATACTTTAAAGAATTTTATTCACCATGGTTTAACTTAGAAAATATAGATAAACATCAAATACGTTTGCTAGAATGCCAAATTGAATAACCAAGTGTATTTCTTGTACTACAAAAAGTGTACTTCAGATATGGAAAATCCGTTGATAAAGCCCTACTTCAACAATTTACTTTAAAAACATTCAACCACGTTGATTTTCTTACCAATATTATAGAGTTAGCGTATGTTTTCCCTCAAAAAAAGGTGCATGTGATATCTATTTTGTAACTTTGCTCAATCTTCTTGGGAAGGATACACCAAAATTCTGGAAAGAAACACAAACAATTCTTGATATGAGAGAGAGAGAGAGAGAGAGAGAGAGAGAGAGAGGACCATATTTTGTGGTGCAAATGGCCCCATTGTGTTTTGTTATTATTAAGACAAGATTAAGGAAGTGGGCTAGCCATGGTTTGGGACAACCAAGGCATATCCTCCCTCTAACACTGCAAAATGAAGCGATAAAATAGGCATCCTTGTTCCCATGTGCATCAATTTAAGTGCAAACTTCCAAAACACAACTCCTCTCTTGCCTCCCTAAAATCATTTCCTTTGTATCAAAGTCATACAATATAAGCTGGGAACAACTATCACCCTCCTCCTACCCACCCCTTCTTCTCTTTTAATATAGTTCCCTCTCTTGAGCACTTAAAAAATGTCGATCGATCGATCGAGCTGTCAGTTTCGAAAGAGCACTTAAAGAAGCGTAAAATGACACATCTCGCTTTTTGTTAATATCGTGATGTATATTTGTGCAAGATGTGTAGTATGTATTGTTAAAGGTAAATTCCATGTTGATTAATTATAGAGATCATAAATTAAATATAAGAATTTGTGTTATTCCTCTTACTAAAGTGGACATTTTAAGATAGAACTATATCTCTTAATATAAAATCAGAGTTCATAGTATTAAAACGAGAAGCTAATGCGTCTAAAGTTCGAACATTTTATCGAAAATTCGAGATTGATATTTTTAAATAAACCATTTTTTTATGAGGAATGTTAAGGATAAAATCTCACGACAATTAAATATCAAAATAATAAACAACATATAAGGATTTGGGTTGACCTATTAAGATGATACATCAAGTCTTAACATATGATTGATTATTTTTTCAAAAAAATAACATCCCGAAAATAATATTTTTTTCCCCTAATTACTCGTTAAGTGTGTTCACAGCCATAACCATGAAATTTTAATATATATGTAACTAGATTTAATTAGTGGGGGGAAAATTAGGTTTTATTAACCATAAACTTTGGATGACATTAACGAAAATGACAGGCAGATTTCAATTAATTGAAAGGAATGCCAAAGTGATTTCAACTTTAAAAATGTGTGAGTATTGATAATGGAGATTGATGAATTCATTACATCCTCTCAAAGTTTATAGAGACCCGACCCTAATAAAACTAGGGTCAAACATGCATGTGCCTTGTATTATTTTCACAATCATGCATGCATTACAGATAAATCCAAAAAGATTTTAAGATCTTTTTTCTCTTTTATTTATGAAGATTTTATAAATTTTATATAATAAATAAAATTATTGCACTAAAATATTTGCAATTAATTAGTCTTGTGACGTATTTTGCTTATCTGCCCTTTTTTCAGGGAATGTGTATATCTATCTTTGATAGCTTTCGGTGACTTAACCCCACCTCCATCCCCTGCCCTATTACTCGAAACGTTCCACAAAAAATCCGATTTTTCTGAAATTTTCCCTTAATCAAGGAAACTAGGGCGGTCTCTGCTCCTATCTAACTAACAGGAGAAGCGGAACATGTAGCTAAAATCTTGGATTCTTTCTAAGTCGATGCTATAGCTGTTAATGGATATAGATTGTTACATACGCGTGATGCTATATATGTAACATTATGAGTGCTTTACACTAGTTTAGGTGATGGTAGAGTTAACTCCAAAGATTTAAGTTTCTGTTTAGTGCAGACTAAAATCAGATTTTTAGTAGATTTTGATAAAAGTTGATGAAATGTATTGAAAAGTTATAGATTTCATAAAATATGTGGTTAAAATTAATTGTTGACTTTAATTTAAATTAAAATCTAAATTTTAATCCCTACTAAACATGAGCTTAAATGTCCAATGATTTTAAATGCATCAAAAACTTCATTGGATAATAAAAGCATTCTAAACGCTACGTACATTATTTTTAAGATAATTATAAGAATAAGTATTTTTCAAAAATAATAAACTTATATGCACACATTCTATCGGACCCGATCTCCTGCTCTCTGTGGGCATGATAAAAACTTCTCACTATTGACGTGGTGATAGAACATTACTCATGATTCTCTGCAACAATCATACATTCTAGTAATCATACTTATAGTTCTATCTGCCACATAAGTAATGGAAAGTTTTAATCTTCTAAACATTCTATGTAGTACATACTTATACACACAAACATAATACGCAAAGATTGAGTATCATAATTAAGAGGCTTTCAGGTTGGCCAAAGTGTTGTTTGTAGACATATGACCTTATCATAGTAATGACCACGACTATATTAATGTGTCTCATAAATAAAACTCAAGAGGACTCTACAAGAAAGCGAAAACTCAATAGGATGAATTTATTTATTTATTTATTTGTTGGTCTACAACAGGGTTAATATTGTCTATACATATATTAATTAGGACATACCCACCCCACACCCACTAGTTGACCTTAAAATTCATAAGGCAGCTTCTTTCCCTCTGCCTGTTTAACTCATCTTCATCCTTAAATATACGACAACAAACTCCTGCTTTTTCTGTGTATAAAAACAAACACAAGTAGGAACTAAGAAGAAGACACCCACCCCACTAACAGTCCCTGCAAAATCCAGCATGGAAGATTGCTTCCAATGGTTATGGTTTCTTTTGGTTTCATATGTTGGACTAGTCTTCGTCGTGAAAGTTGTTGTTCATCTATGGTGGATACCGAGGAAGATCGAAAATCACTTCATGAAGCAAGGAATTAAGGGACCTAAGTATCAGCTTTTTCTTGGAAATTTAAAAGAACTTGCTAGCTTAAATTTGAAGGCTTCAGCTCAACCAATGCTTCTATCCCACAACATACTCCCTAGAGTTCTCTCCTTCTATCATCATTGGAAGAAAATTTATGGTATG
The DNA here is from genome assembly GCA_903798235.1 of Fraxinus ornus. Lineage (NCBI taxonomy): Eukaryota > Viridiplantae > Streptophyta > Magnoliopsida > Lamiales > Oleaceae > Fraxinus > Fraxinus ornus. Next base: position 35,856 of record CAIGRF010101845.1, on the reverse strand, counting down.
AATCAATGAATTTTGTATGTTCTTTTTATGCATTTAAAAGTTCAAAAAAAAGTTGTATGAATCCTAAATTTATCCCTCACACATTTAAGCTACTTTTTCATTCAGGTCTACACTCTCTATTTTCCTTGAATAATATGGTTAAACTCACCCTTTTCTACTACCCTTTTTTAATTTTCAAAATCCATGTTTAATATTTAATTTAATCAACATAATTAAGCCTTAAAACTTTTACATGCTCTTCTTGGTCATAAAAAATTAATGAATATATATTTGATTGCAGGTGCGACGTTTTTAGTATGGTTTGGACCGACGCCTCGTCTCACCATATCTGATCCATCACTCATTCGGGAAATTTTCATCTTGAAATCGGATTATTTCGAGAAAAATGAATCCCCTCTACTTGTAAGGAAACTTGAAGGTGATGGTTTGTTAAGTCTCAAAGGAGAAAAATGGGCTCACCACAGAAAGATTATACAACCAACTTTCCACACTGAAAATCTCAAGGTAATTATTTACATTCCACACAATGTGAGATCTGATAGACTGTTTATCGAGTACTATTCAATCATCCCCACTATCACAAAACGTTCTGGCACTACTAAATATTTTGTCCTTCAGTTATTTCGTCGAAAAAGCATCATCGACAAATGTTTCAAGGCAAAAGTTTTCGTCTTTAAAAGTCAAATTACGATACTGATTTGTATTTTTGTGTGTAGTTAATGATGCCGATGATGGCGAAAAGCATAGAAGAGGCAGTCGAGAGGTGGTCGGACCAGATATCGAATGCCGGAAAGGTAGAAGTTGAAGTATCTGAATGGTTTCAGAACTTGGTTGAAGATGCCATTACAAGAACAACTTTTGGAAGCAGCTATAAAGATGGAAGGGCAATTTTTGATTTGCAATCACAACAAATGGTCCATGCCACTGAGGCCTATCAGAAAGTTTTTATTCCTGGATACAGGTATGTAACAGTAATAAATATTAAACCATAGTAAAATTATTAGTTCAATAACAGTATCCAGCAAGATACATTGTACTCTTATAATCAAATTATTTGCATATATAAAAGCTTAAGATTTTAATTAATAGTTTCCTGATGTTATTAAAGTAAATTGAATGGATTCATTTAGTCCAAATCTTATCATCAAGCCATCTGCTTACAAAAAATTCACGTGTCAGACTTTTAATAAAGTTATTTCTCTGTACTCATCTAACTTTCAACATTATCTCCCACTGTCACTCGGATCGTTTGAGAAATTAATGATTTTATTCATCACCTCATCGAAATCGTTAATTTTTACATGAAAGCAGACAGCAAGATAGATGAAAGTAACGTTGAAAACAGTGACTATTGAGATTTTTAACCTCGTACGTATCGTTCATTCTTGATCATCGAAACTCATTTATTTTATTTTTGGGTTTGTCTATTAATGGTTGGGGCTAGCCACTTGTACAATGTAGTTGTAGCTACCTCATAAGAAGACAGACAAAAATAAGTGAATTATAAGTTGAAATTAACATCGTATTAATCAATTTAAATATTATTTTTTTCAGGTTCTTGCCGACTAAAAAGAATAGAATTTCTTGGAGATTGGATAAAGAAATTAGAAAATCCTTGATAAAGCTAATCGAGGAGAGGAGGAAAGATTCAACTCGTCAGACATTGTCAGAAGAATGTCCTAATGATTTAATGGAACTAATGATCAAAGCAAGTTTAAGAGAGACACAAAAGAATAACTCCAATATTTCTTCGTCCAATTCTCCACTTGCAATAACCGTACAAGACATAATCGAGGAATGCAAGACAATTTTCTTCGCCGGAAAACACACCACGTCGAACTTGCTGACGTGGATGACAGTACTCTTGGCCATGCATCCTCAGTGGCAGGAACAGGCACGTGAGGAGGTCTTGAGAGTGTGCGGAGCACGTGACTCTCCTACTAAAGATGATCTTGCAAAGCTCAAAACGGTATGTTATAAAGCTAAAGTGCAATTTAATTTATTATACATTCAATGGTCCCCAATAACATATATAAATAAGAAAAAA